>SNQJ01S0091831.1:32646-48768 GCA_010110895.2 Picea sitchensis | reverse complement strand
GGTTTTGAGGTTTATTTTTTATTTCAAAATTTCTTTTATATTTATATTGACTTTCAACATTGTGTTTGTATTTTATTTCAAAAAAAAATTATCTTTATATTGACTTTAAAATTTCCTTTACCCTTTGATTCTTTTAAAGTTGACTTCAAAATTTCCTTTACCTTTTGATTCTTTTAAAGTTGATGTAGATATTTTGAGGTTCATTTTTTCATTTCTGTAATACATCAATATTTGGGCATTTAACTAGTCCATAAATGTCAGTCAATTTTCTAAAAAATATATATATAATTTTTTAACCAACACTTTTTACACCATAATTCTTATCATGCTTAAAAAAAAATTGACAAATAACATTTAAAAAATATAATAATAACAATAAAATATTTCAATATTCATCTTAATTAAAACATTTGAAAATACCAAAAAAATAAAAAAATAAAAAATAAATAAAAAAATAAATAAATTATTATGACAAACATTTAAATACTATGTTGTTCACTAATGTATAATTCCTTCCTTTTAATTTCTTACAAGTTCAGTTTCTTAACAGCTGTACCAATTTTATTTTATTTTAAATTTAAATTTATTTTAAAAGATATTTATTATTAACTTATAAGAATTAAATCTCTTAAAGTAAAAAACTGGAAAAATTTACACTTTTAAAAATTTGATGATATATTTAAATATTAAAAATTTGATGATATATTTAAATATTGTACATTTTTATAAGCATATTACTTTGACTAACTTTTACTATCATTTTATGATATATTTATTATGGCTATTTATTTTATAAGAAATAATGATTGTAATTTCAATTTATTATATTTCACACGTTTCAGTATTATGTAATTTTATCAGCTTGCCGGTACGCAGATATGGTAAAGTTCAACGTATTACTATACCTCAAGATTTTACATTAATACCATTTTTTTAACGCGGAAATCCCATAACAGAGACATGGCCGAAAATTTTCAACGCTAGACAAACACAACACAAAAGTGAGGAGGAAAGTCTTGCACTTTGCACGTCTCTTCCGTATCTGTTATAAATGAAAATCAACGCCACCACTATTTACCGGCTCAGCTGTGAATAAATCCAATTGTGAATAGTCTTCCCTTCAATCGTCCCCGCAGCTGGTACACTACTCCCACACAGGACACTGTAATTTGTGACATCCAGAGACATAAAGATTCTCCAACCACGTACAATGTTCAACACCTTCCACCTCTTCTAACTCACTGCACCTTCTCACACTTAGCATTTGAAGCTGTCTACACTGCTCCAACCCCAGTATGCACTTCAGCTTCACATCCCAAATGCCCACAACTTCTCCAAAGATACCAATGTCTCCATGCTTGGCAGCTCATCTAACTCGGACCACCCACCAACATCTAACACTTCAAGCTTTGTTGCCTGCTCCAACCCTCTTATGCACTTCAGCTTCACACATTCCTGTGCCCACAAGTACTCCAACGATACCAATGTCTCCATATTTGACAGCTCCTCTAACTCGGAGCACCCGCCAACCTCTAAGCATCGAAGCTTTGTAGCCTTCTCCAACCCCCGTATGCACTTCAGCTTCACATATCCCTGTGCCTAATTCCTTCAAAGATACCAATGTCTCCATACTTGGCTCTTTTGCTCAGAGCACCTACTAACATCTAACCGGCGAAGCTTTGTCAGCAGGGCCAACCCCAGTATGCTCTTCAACCGCACACATCCATCAACTCGCAACTCCTCCAAACATAGAGGCAACTGCAAAGGTTCCTGCAAAATGTCCACGTGTTTCAACAATAAGAAAGATATTTATATAGGTGCTTATGTTTCTCATCTGCTCACGTTTCGAATTCGTTTTGGACATTGTGGTGATAATAGCCACTAGACACACGTTTACACAACAAATTTCAGTGGGGCCAACCCCAGTATGCTCTTCAACCGCACACATCCATCAACTCGCAACTCCTCCAAACATAGAGGCCAATGCAAAGGTGCCTGCAAAATGTCCACGTGTTTCAACTATAAGAAAGATATCTATATAGAGATCATGACTCTCATCTACAAAACGTTTCGAATTCATTCTGGACATTGTGGTGATAATAGCCACTAAACACCCGTTTGCACAACAAATTTCAATTTACCTGTGATTCGTGTTGCCACAATGTTTCTAATGTGCCCCCGGACACCTGAAGAACCTTTAAATTCTTCAATAAATTCTTCATTAAAATCCAGGTAGGGAGGGAAGGGTATGGACACTCTTTCCAGCAGAGCCATATGAGATTTGGGGACTTCACCCTCATCAGAATGCGTTCCAAGAGAGAACCTTCAGTATCAACAAGTCGTAACTTCCTCATTTGAATACCTTCAAATTCATCATCGTCATGATCTTCGCTAAGAAACATTCTAATTCCCCGCACGGTAATTATCTGTCCATTATCGAAAAATGATAGTTGATACATGTTCAGTCTTGCAAAATAATGAAAAAATAGAAAATTGAACACTGATCTTTATTGAATAATATATAAATGATTGAATGATTGAGTACTTACAGATGATTGTTGTTGTTGCAACAAATCAATCGGTTCATCATCAATACGCCAAAACTGAAACGGCTGCATAACACGGGCTTCAGATCTTCCTGGATCTCTTAGGTGGTCATGCATGTGTATCCTATTCGAACCGTCCACTTCAACCAGACACTTGTCTTGCAGATTTTGAAACAGCAACCGGCCATTCCATATGCTGATGGCAGTATCCCTATTTCTTCCTATGAAAAAACATGCAATATCTAAAAATATCTGTTTTCCAGTGGATTGAGGGCCGTGTAACTAATTCGAAGACTGTTTTGTATGTCTATGGGAATCATCTTTTCAAGTTCATCACATTTCTCAGACCAATAAGACAGGTCATTGCTTCCACGGAGAAGTGCACCGATCACTTTCAGAGACAAAGGCAATCTTTGACAGGCATTTACGAACTTCCGAGCTATTCATTGTGGACGCGTGGCAGTAATCCGGATGTCCCGGAAAGTCCCGATAGAAGAGTCGTGTGGACCATAGGTGTAACTAGTGGAGGACAGGTGCCAACAGCCTGAAGCGAGCCGGTGGCATATCATAGTTCCTGGGACAAGGAACAGAGACGCTCGAGTTCGAACCCGGAGAAATCTGGACCCGGTTCATTTAGTGGACCGTGGCGATTGCACCATCGGAAAAAAGTCCGACAGGACTAAATTCGCCGGTGTTTGGAGTTCATGGGATGCTCGGGAATCCGGTGACAAGTGATTCATACACTTTGAAATCGCGATCCGTGAAACCCTGATTAGTGGGGAACAGTTGTCAGCATAGCAGAGTAGGAGGAAAGAGGGATCACAAACCCCATAGTTCTGATGGGGTAAGGTTGTGGTGATGGGGTGATGGTCACGTGGACCATGGGCTGAGCCAGGAGGGCTAGCGGAAGTTGGAGCGTGTTGGGATTCGAAGGATCGTGAGTCTTGGGGTAGAGTGTTTTATGACACCATCGCCCGCAAGCCCCGCGGGGACTACGGTCGGTGTGGTCACAGTGGCGGGAAAAGCGGCGGGGCCAAAGCACATCGGTCGGAGATTTCGGTATGTGGCTTTCATTTTTACGCAAACCGAAACCGGTAAAGGACGCCAGATGATAGTCTTATAGCGGCCGGTCATATGAATTAAAGACTTAGTCGGTGGAGGCTAAGACAACAAGGCAGCGCATCGGGAAATCGGGGAAATGAAGTTCTTGAGCATTGCTGGTTTCAAAACCCGATAGAGGTAACCCCGATAAAAAGAAGGGAGACCTCGAAGAGTTCATTGTGGGAGGAAATTTTTTTTTTGATAAGGAAATAGGAGAATTTCAAAGTTCTTCAGACCGAGATTACGGTTTGAAAACTAGAATTGCCCAGGCAGACGAGCGGAAAACTCTTTGAAGTTGAAATATCTTTCATTCTTGTTCATATTAAATATGAATATTGTGTGGATTGTCTTGGTGAAGGTTTAAATGGCACGAAAATTTTCAAATTTGATTACCCACGGAATATGTGCAGAGTTAACGGAGGGCACTACTCCAGTTAATCAATGCCGAGAATGGAGTGGGGAAAAGTGCAATTTACCTTTGAATTGGAAGATGAACAAGAAGGAAGGATGTTAACCAGGGGAGTGGTCGAATAATGGGCATGGAAAGGAGATGGATAAAGGAAGCACATATAATGAAAATCCTTGAAGGATTGCAAAGAAAGGGCGTCGAGATGATGGCAGCTCATGAAAGTCAAGTATTGGCAAGGGAAATTAAACTTAAATTCTTGCAGAGTCTGGAAAAAATAGAAAGAAACGAGAAGGAAAGACTGGATGCAGTGAGAGTCGTTGAGACCCCATCCATTCCTTTCCATCCATTCCGTCCACTCCGGTCCATCCATGTCCATCCATCCATTTCCTTCCTTCCATCCATCCATCCATCCTTCATTCATCCATCCATCCATTCCATCCTTCCATTCCATTCCATTCCGTTCCTTTCCTTCCTTCCATCCTTCCATCCATTCCTCCATCCATCGTCCATCCTTCCTTCCATTCCATTCCATCCATTCCATCCATTTCCATTCCATCCTTCCATCCATCCTTCCATCCATCCATCCTCCATCCATTCCATCCTTCCTCCATCCATTCCTTCCTGTCCTCCATCCATCCGTCCTTCCTCCATCCGTCCATCCATCCATCCATCCTCCGTCCTTTCATTCCATCCATTCCTCCATCCATCCATCCGGCCATCATCCATTCCGTCCATTCCATTCCATTCCTTCCATTCCATTCCTTCCATCCATCCATCCGTCCATTCCATTTCCGTCCACTCTTTGTCCATCCGTCCTCCTTCCTTCCTTCCATCATCCATCCTTCGTTCATCCATCCATCCTCCATTCCATCCATCCATCCATTCCATGTCCTTCCTTCCTTCACTCCATCCATTCCTCGGGCTCCGTGAGTGAAGGAGATTTGGCGTCCATAGAGTGGGCAAGGAACTAGGGCTGGAAGGTGGGAAAAAAAGGGCTAAGTGTTGAGCCTGGGGGGGGCTTAAGCCTAGGAAATAATATTTACAATATTATTTCAAAAGAAGACATGTGCATTTTTGTTTTATCCTAAGTTTTGGAAAGGGAAAGTGTGCAAAAGGGATGTAGGCTTATGGAACGCATATCGTTTCAAGGGTGACAAGTGTCGACCTTGGTGCATTTGAATAAAGCGACCAAGATGAGCCGTGAGGGGGGATCTCATCCATTGATTGACTGTCGATGGGGATCCAAAGGAAACCCGTTCATGAGACCGTATTGTAATTTTGATATAAGAAAGGAAAGCTGGGTTTGTCACGGAAGAATCCGTGTACACCTGTCGAGAGATGGGAGTCTATGTATGTCTTTGAGAAAACTTGTGTGCTCATTCACAGGCAGGCTTTGTCTTTGAATTTGGAGTGGAAGGATCTTTGTTATTGAGCCGAGCTAGCGTCGCGTGGAGTCTGTTTGAAATCGGGGATATGAGATCATCTGTGGCCCTTCGGCGGTTTGGGAAGCACGTAATGCATTTTCCCGTGGAGTTGTTGTGACCACGTGAATGCTGAATTGCGTGAAGCTTGTCAGCACAATGAGCGACTCCCTCCAAGAGAGAGAGTGCGCAGAGGAAGCAAAGAACTCACAGAAGGAACGTAGTTTCCATAGAGCCAGACTTACGGTCCGATTATTTTCCTATAACCCAAGGTGAAAGGTGGCGAAGAATTTGTCAGTGGCAGAGAGAAGGTGCACTCACGAAGGTGGAGCAGGGCATCAATGAGAATGTGGGTCTATGGGAAGTGAGCATGGGAGGTTCCTTGGAGAGATTTCTTCTTGGTGGTTGTGTATGACTAAATTCCCCGTGACCTCAGCCTAGCCTAGGATCCACTGCCTTGGGGAACGGAGCCGGTCGGCTTCGGGGTGATAGCATTGGTGATGAGCGGTGTGGTCTAAAAGAGTGGGAGGTTGTGAAGTCACATGGTTGGTGATTTCTCTGTTGTTAAAAGATGAGTATCTGAATTAATGCTTTGATCATGTTTGCATGATTGAGTTGTTATGTATCATGTTTTCCTCTATGTAAATGAATTCTTTGTTGAATGCTATGGCTTGTTTAATGGTATGATAACTTGTGTATTTTACTCGAGATTTAAGTGTGTTTAATTGTTTAAATGCGTTTGCTTATAATTCCATGTATAGACTAGTAACTGAGAGTTTGAAAACCTCGGTAGTGTAAAGGTACATTACAAACGGTACAACATAATTGATACTTACATGATCAAAAGTGGTTTCAACAAAAGCCCAAATGAGCCACCTCTATACACCAAAACATATTAGCAAGATAAAATTCCAATTGTCTGTCTATATGTTGATGACATGATATATAATGGAAATATTGAGTTAACCTGTTTTAAACATGCCATGAAATATAAGTTTGAGATAAGCCGGATCTTGGCATAATGAAATATTTTTGGGGTTTCAATTTGACCAATCAACCAAAGGGATTTTTATCTATCAACAAAAGTATTCAACAGACATCATCAAAAGATTCTACATGGAACACTGCAATTCAGTAGAAACTCTTATACCCTTAGGCACAAAATTGATCAAGCAAGATGAAGGCCCTACAGTGGATTTTACTTTGTACAAAATTTTAGTAGGCGGTTTGTTGTATCTTACATCAACTAGGCATGATATTATGTATGCAATCGGCTTTGTTTGATTCATGGAATATCCCAATTCTCCTTTGGAAGATGGTAGAAATGATTAAAGTAATATTTGCTAGCACTCCAGATTTTAGTTTATGGTACCTCTATACGAGGAATGAAAATCATCTTTTCTGGTTACGACTTGATTTCACCGGACAGCCCTAGATGACCAAAAAGCACCTCGGTATGATTTTCACTGAGAATGAATTTGATTTCTTGGGCGTCGAAGAAGTAGCCCATTTTACGTAATGTCCCCATCTTCCTAATCTCTCTAGGAGAAAATTTTTCTAGCCTAATTGAGTTCCTGTGGGCTAGGGAGGAAAATAATCAAGGGAACATGAAGAGCGGAAAAAAAGTCAAAGTGAAGTTTATTATCCACATTCAAGAGAAGGAAAGAAAGATCAAGTTAGAAGTATAGATAGGAGGAGTCTATCATCAATTCTTACACTTGCTTATTGAGAAAATAGTTTTGGATAGCTCTTGAGAAAGAGACTAGGTTTTTTTTGGAAACCCTTCTATTTGCTACTGGTTCATGTTGCAACTATACACCCTAGCTAGTTTGGGAAGAGATCATTCATATTTCTTTCTTGGGATTCATTGACAGCTTAAATATTTTAGAGGCAATCTTTCTCTTTCATTTGTGGTTGAGTTTCAATGGTAGCGGCTTATCTTTGGCAAGAAGGTCGACTAGATCAAGAGGGTCGAGTTTCTTTATTTCTTGGGTATCATTCTCTGTTGCAGGGTTGAGTTGCCATTGTGGGATGAATTTATTTATCGTTGGGTGAGTATAGTGATAGAGAGGGTCAAAAAATTGACTGCAGGGGCGATTTCTTGTTGTTTGGGTGCTTTTTCCACTTGTTGGGCACCTTTCTTACTCGTTGGACACCTACTTATGGAGTTGGGCACAATATTTTTCAAGTGTGGGCACTATTTATTGAATCTGGGTGCTCTTATTAGCATTTTGGGCACATACACTTCCAAGTGGAAGCACATTCAAGGAAAGTACAACATTAATCCCTTCGTGAACTTAGTTACTTTCTTTAGAGGGGATGTGCATCTTGTCTAGGCTAGTATTCCTATGTTTGGGGTTGAATTTGTGGAGCTGTCCATTACTATTACCCATAAACTACTATAGCTACAATATATATTTATTTTATAGGCAGATCTCTTCCACTTACTGATATGTATTCATTGCAAAGGTTGTTGTATACATCACCAACCACAAAAGCAAATTTATCAACACTTTTGCAGGGGCAGCCAACGAAGTTTACCCAGGTTCCTCACATGTTGTTCCTATTTACTGTTTTTGCATGTATGTGTTGAAGTTCTAGCATTTTGATGAATTGTTTTCATTAGTAAATAAAATACATCAGTAAGGTTATGATTTAATTGGTAAAATGTACCATACATATTGGTGAATGCAAACTAAAAATACAAAACATCCTAAGTGGACAAACTATTTGAAGAAAGATGTAAGTTAGATAACTAAGAAAATCACAAGATAAATCTACAAGGAATATCACATTGTCTCATTATCTTCTGCATAGGCAGAGTATGTATTTGCTACCTCGGCTTCTTGTCAAGATGTGTGGTTTTGAAGACTATTGAATGACATGTCACATACAAAAAAGAGCCAACTTCTATCTTTTGTGACAATACTTCAACAATTGTTTTATCAAAAGCCATGTTTTCATAAGAAAATAAAGCACATTGACACTTGCTTTCACTTCATTCACTAGCTCGTCAATAATGGTGACATAACACTTCAATCTTGGCTCTAGAGACTAAAAACACAGACTTATTTTTACAAAGCCATTGGGAAAAACAATTTTTAATTTTAGAGACAACACTTGGGCATTATCAGTGATGATGTTTGTAACTCTTGAGTTTAAGAGAGAGTGTTAGTTATAACCTCAGCGGTGTGTATTTGTCTTGTTAAAACGTTGTACCATTCATTATATGATTTGATTCCGGCGTCTTGATTTTGGTGGTTTTGTAAATTCCTTTATATCTTCAAACTATCATCTAATGCAATGGCATGCATTTCCTATTCTCGTCTGTCTCTTATTGTGTCTATTTACCGGTTTATAGTTTGTCTAGCAACCTGCAGCTTCAATTTGTTTGTGATACAAAGCTGCGTCTAGTTCTGGATCTAGAGACTCTGAACTGTACTATAGCCACAATTGTTGGCCTTAAACCAGTAACCTATTAGTTTCACAGGTTAACCTCGCATAAGCACCCATAAATCAAGAACGAGCTTCCTGTAATAACACTCTTTAATAGCTTCAATGTGTTCTTTAACTCGATAGGCAGGCAATTTTTTCTAGGTAGGTGGGACAACCCTACTACGGGCCCGAAGGCAGTAAAGAGAATGCAGTTAGGAGGACGAGCAGTAGGCAGTTCTATTCCTTCTCCCTCCGAATTTGTTCTATTAGCATTGGTAAGCATACAAAGCATTCTTTCGACATCTTCTACTTCCAGGCAGGTTTTGGTCTATTTGGGAAGTGGTAGCACTAGAGTGGATACATAGAAAATGAGGAAATGAGGGCAGCTGAAAGGAAGGTAGTTGGGGTTTATGGTAATTCATTTTTTTTCACATAATATATATATATAGTGAATGAGATATCAATCTCTTTTCGCGGAAAAACTTGGCCTATGCAGAGAACTGGCATGTTTAAAATGACAGAATTTATGAGAGCAGCCATAACACGAGTACACAAACTAATATTGTATTACTATTTGAAACACAACGGTACATATATATAGTTGGATTGAGATCCAAATAATTCACTAAGGAGGGAGGTTAGAGAGAATATCTCAGCTTAACTCCAACAAACCAAAACCAACTTCAAACCAATCCCTAAATTAATCATTAATTCTAACACCTAACCTCTCTTAATGATTACATTACCGATAAACCACATAATTACGAGATTCTCCGTCACAACATAGATCTCTTCTGATATGGTCTTCATCAGCTCCTGCACCCACTCTGATGCCTCTGGAGTGCACTCTTTCTCTTCCTCTTCTTGGGTTACCATTCCAATGTTTCCCAAGCATAAATTCTTCAGACCATCATTCATGAGCTTGTACAATGGACAATTTGACAACTCATCTTATCAGGGCTTCCGTGATAAAAGATGCCAATTATTGATGCATTCTATGAGCGGGCATCCATCACAGCCGGATTTTTTTTTGCTTTCGGCTATCCTTCTATGTCTAGAAGAGAAGTTTGGATATGGAATGTCCTCAACATTCAATTATACAAGGTGACTTTCAATAAGAACAGTTTTTCTTGAAACCGGGGCTGCCAGTGTATATCAAGATACAAGAGTTCCTACTTCCTTTACAACGTAAGTAGCACTCACACAAGATCTGAATTCATCATCTTGGATCTTCATTATGCACCTGCAACTTGTTAGAGTATTCAATTCTAACAATCTTTGCTCCTTACACATTGAGTTGACTAAGGTTAATATGTTTCAAATTCCAAGATATCATACAATATTCAATGCATATTCATTGAATTCACAATCTCTCAAATGCAATAAAGTACGTAACTCCTACGCTTGCACATCACGTAACATAATCTCTCAAATTCACTAAACTGTAACTCACACATACTTGCACAACACGTAAATATATAAAAACTTTAAGCACACTTTGCCGACGAGGGGCTTATCTGTTCATTATACTCTACCACATCCTTCTCGAGATGAGAGAGGATGAATACATGACTGAACTGAAATTCAGGTGAACAGTTAAAATCTTCCACAAAACACCCTGGCTGGTTGTGGTCTCGAGCCTTTCCTCCAATGATGGACACACGAATCCTTCCCCTCACAATTGCATAACTTTTTAGGCGCCTTGAATGGTCGTCATCTTGAGCCTAGCCTTCAATCCGTCCTCTCGAGCCTTTCTTTCAATCCGCGAGGAATCTGTAACTCGATCTCTGGATAGGTATGTTCCACCAAAACACAGCCCGACTAGATAGGGCGGGGACTAACCCCAAAGGTGCTAAGGATTGATTGACTCGAAACGCGGATTTCATCAGCGATGTCACATACAGACACAACAACTTCTTTTCAAACTCACGCAGGCGGATAGGTGGTTCTCTTGTACAACAATCTTTGTGCAGTGATCTCCACGACGAACAGCAGAGAAATATGTCGGATTTTTTCTGAAGATCTATGGCAGATTTTTTTGTTTGGATGATGGCTCACATTTACACGCACACAGGCTCCTCTGATCACATGAATTAGTGGATCTGACTTGCAAACGATTCCTCCATCAACAATATGCATGGTATGGATTGGCACAACAGGAATAACACATCTACAACATCGAACTATCTAACCTACTCCTACAACGCATTAAACCACGGCTCTCACATCATCCTTGGCACTCTTGTGAGGGATTAAGCCCAACCAGACTCTGATACCATGACAGAATTTATGAGAGCAGCCATAACACGAAAATTACACACAAACTAATATTGTATTACTATTTGAAACACAACACAGTACACATATATATAGTTGGATTTAGATCCAACTGATTCCACTCATGGACGGAGAGGTTGAGAGAATATCTCAACAACTCCAACAAACCAAAACCAACTCCAAACCAATCCCTAAATTAATCATTAATTCTAACATAAAAAATGGGAATGAGTTATGTAGCCTTGTTGTATATGTGCCAAGTTATTCAATATATAGCTTTGTAAAAAGGAGCCAAGATGCTGAACTCGAGATCAATGTTGATTGGATAATCTAGTAATGTAGTTCTCTACACAAGCAAAGGAACATCACTTCCAGGAACGTCCACAGAAGCGCCCTTAAATTTCTATTAGTAAATCCGTATCTGGGCGAGGTAATGGCTTTGATGCTGGTTGCAATGGATTTGGATATGGATATGAAGCAACCGAGTGAAGGGAAGTTGGTGCAGGTTCAACTGCTGCTTTTACTGGATCAATGATTGATTCAACCCCCGAAGAAACAAAGGTAGTTTCAGCAACAAAGGTAGCAGCATTAACAAGAGCTGCATTGGTCCCTCCACGTCACCCAATGAATCTAACTTCTCACCACCAGCCAATCGTAACGGGATATGTGACCAACATTACACCTCACGGATCGATTTGGTTTTCATAGGCGCGATAGGCCCCTAAGTGCAGAAATAACAATCCCCCAATTGAATGACTATTGATTTGCTCTCCCTGCCTACCTACGGGAAAAGTATAACTGGATAAAGCGTCCCAAGTCATCTCGTAATTCATCACCATCCCTGGCTGGCCGTCCTTTCCCGTTCAGGAAAGGGGCCAAATCCATCTGTTGGAGATCCAAGTCTAGCGGATTCGGACGCAGATAAAGATCCAGTGGCAGAGGAGCAAGTACCACAGATTGAAATCGATCCACCCGTGGCAGATTTATATCATGTGCCAGCATATGCAAAGGCAAGAGTTTCAGTTGATGGACGCTACCCTGGGATCGATCTGGATTCATTTTCCCTTGTAGAGGTAGTCGTGGTGCCATGGGTTTCTTTGGGTTCTCTCAACGTACTACCGAAAGCAGGGTTTGGAGCTCTTTGGTTTCATGGTCTTTTGGTCAATTCAATCTTGATTTATAAAAGTCCGGGGAGGGGAAAGAAAGCCAATTGGCAATGGAAGGTCAATCAGAAAGACAGGAAGGGTGTGAAATCGACATGGTTTGCGATACAACCATGCACGATTAAGAAGAATCAAATGAGGAGAATTCAGTTGGATGGAACGCTGAAAGTTACCCTTCGAAGGGTAACTTTCAGCGCGCGGTTTACCCACCGGAGCCCCACGGGCTAAGGGATGGACCGGAACCACAACCCCACAGCACACACTTCGTTTTCAGGAATAGCTTATCAACTCTGTTATCTGCACTAAAGAGTAAGGTCGGGTCAATGGTCGAGCAGTAAGGAAATAAATATTTAAAAACAAAAACTATTTTATTTTATTTATAATATTTTAATTAATAAATATTTTTTAAAAACATCATAAAAAAATATTATTGAAATTTATAAAAATCAATATAACTTTTAAGCATCATTAAACATATTTTAACCATCCTTTAAAAAAAATATTAAATTGTGAGAAAAATTTAATTTGTAAATATGTTATATATTGAAAATATATTAATTCTATTATAATAACGTCTTATAATATAAAGTTTTGTAAAATTATTAACAATAACGCATAGTTTAATAATGTTATATAAATGGATAATATCTTCAAATGTCATGATATGCCTCATTCTCTTGTCTTTGAGAGATATTCAACTTTCACTAGCAATTTCTGGCAAGAATTGTTCAAGCTCCACGGAACCCAATTGCATCTTAGCACTACCTATCATCCCCAGATTGATGGTCAAACTCAAGTTGTCAACAAGTGTTTGGAAACATATTTGTAGTGTTTTGCATATGAAAGAAAATATTAGTGGGCTCAGTGGTTATCCCTAGTTGAATGGTGGTACAACACATCTTATCGTACAACTACTTGCATGACTCCTTTTGAAGAAGTATACAGACAAAATCTATCCTCGATTCTCTCACACATGCCACTTGTCTCAAAGGTTCACGCGGTTTCATAGATGATTTTAGGGGATAAATTTCACAAATGGGCTAATTTTCCATGTTTTTTTCCCAAATATAGATTCACCAATTTTTCTTTTTTTTTTTGAAAAGAATTTAACCAAATTCCATAGAATAAAATTATTTTACCTTAAAAATCACAAAAAAATATATAGAAACTATATAAAATCCTTAGGAATTTGAATATTTTTACCAAACTAGCGCGAACCATTTAACATTTTGCATATTAAGGAATAGTAAAATTAGCCTAGGCTTCTACATTTTGATATAAATTTCTATCATTAAAACTATCTGTGGGAGGTTGACAAAAATATTACAATCCGAGAGGCCATTTTTTGTACCCTCAAAGAAAATTTGTTCATGGCTCAGAATCACACGAAGCAACAAGCAAATTAGGGTCGTTTCGAATGTTAATTTGCTGAAGGCGACTAGGTGTTTCTTCGTCTACAACCTTATAAGAAGACTTCACTCAAAGTCGAACACTCTCAGAAACTTGCTCCCAAATTTTATGGTCCTTATACAATTCTCAAGTGAGTGGGGATTTTGGCCTACCAGTTATCTATGCCCATTCATTCGAAGCTCCATCTTAGTTTATGTCTCGTGCTTAAAGAAAGTGATTGGAGCTAAGTGTCACACTCAAACTGGTTTCCGTGAGTTGGATGAAGAAGGTTCCATTTGGTTGCATCCACAAGCAATCTTGGACCAGCAAGAGCGTTGTCTCCATTAGCGCAACATCAAGGAAGTGTTAGTTCAGTGGAAATATACAACTCTATAATATGCCACCTCGGAGCCGGCCACGATTTTGCAACAATTTTCTCATATCAAGCCTTGAGGACAACGTTATTCTTCAAGGGGGAGGGCATGTTAGGGACCTAACCTCCGTAACCCATGACGTAGTTAGAATAATTTATTTTCCATATAATGAAGGCCGACATTAGTTAATACAACCTATTTAATAAATGTGAACAAGTCAATGTAAGAAGACCTAATAGAACCTTTCGCTTCTAGAAAGATCTTCCTCTAGAATGTTCTTTAGAAGATAGAATTAGTATAAATAAGAGTAGGAGGCATGAGAAAATTTTGTCTTGATAATTATTGTAATAAAGTGTTGCTCTAGTAGAGGTTTCCCCTCGAAGAGGCAAGTGAACATTGTTTTTTATCAATAAAAGTATCATTTTTTTTTTATTGTGGTTCTCTACATTGTTTTGTTCTACTGGTATTTTTTGTAGTATTTATGTTTCCTAATTATTATAATAGATCTTGTACCTAATAGTCCATGTCTATGTTTTTTATATTTATATTTTAGACTTATAAATAAAATTTGAATTTTTATTTTTTTATTTTTTTAAATATTTTAAATAATAAATCTATTGTATATTAATTGACATATATTATAAATATGACCCTTAAGGAAAAACAAAATGTTATACAACCCTTATTAAACATTGCAAAGTGATAAAAACCCTTATGCCAAAGGCTTGGGACTATAGCAATGAGTTTGCCTTTGACTACTATATCCAATGTGTAACATAGGATTTTTTTTAATAATAAAAAAAAATATTTTTCTAAAATTTAATTAGCTGATATCTTTGAAGTGTTATTGCAGGTTTCACGTCATTCAATGTATAAAATTGATTGCATAATTAATAGATTTGACAGTTTGACAAGGAACTAAACTTCTTATAAGTTTTTCAAGTGAAAAACTTGCCTAAAAAATGGTGAATTTTCACAACAGTTTTGTGGAAAACTCGCCCGGAAAAAATGAGAATGACGGTTAATTTTCACAGCCGTTGGAGTGGCAATGGCGCCATTAAACCTTTGGCGATTACACTTTTCCCGAGGTCATTTGTTATGTGAGTTTTAATTACGGTAAAAGTTACCCACCACTAATAGATCCTGCGTGCGTGGAACGTTGAGTTGATATGTCTCTAAGTGGAATTAATAAATTTAATGTATTAAAAATTTAACAAATTTTGGAATTAATAAGTTTAATGTATGAAAAATATAATATTTTTATTTTTTATTTTTTATTTAATTAATTAAAAATTAAGTATTGTATTTAGATAATGATATTGCAATATAAAGTTTATCAGTTGTGATTAAACTTATTTGTTTTAGTTCATATCTATGAATTATTTTATTTATTATAAATTGATGGATTATCTTACAAAATCTTAGTGCTAAATTTAAAGTATAAAAAAATTAATAATTTTTATTTATTGTCTATAAATATTATATTTAGATAATTACTTTCACCATTTCAACAAGCTACTATTTATAAATATATTATTTTTATTTAAATTATCTTTAAAAACTTATATTCGGACTATTTAATTAATAAAATGGAAATTAAGTAGGTCAAAATATGCTTAAGGGATAAAAACTTCCAAGAAAAAAGTTACAATTGTATTCTTACACACAATAGACAAAAAATAATTGTCACCATAATGTGATCCTATATGATTCATTTTAAAAGTTAAGATATTTTGGTTTTATTTGTGATTATGTAATAATTTGTTAGAATCTACATACCTTGAATGACGTGAAGCCTGCAATAACACATCAAAGATATTAGTAAATTAAATTTTAGAAAAATATGTTTCTTTATTATTTAAAAAAATACATATATTGATTTCTTATGTTACACATTGAATATAACACATAAATCTAAAGTCAATAAACTAATAATCACCACATCTAAATATAAAAAGTTATCCTATGTATTTATTATTATGCATTATTATATTTATTATCTAATAT
>SNQJ01S0091831.1:4770-32636 GCA_010110895.2 Picea sitchensis | reverse complement strand
TCAGAGCTGACCTGCATATTTCTTCTTCAGGGAGGGCGCCCTTGGGGATGCAGTCCAGTTTCTTCACAAATTTCCGCTGCGGACCTGATACCGGACGCTTGCCTGAGGCAGAGACCAGGGCCTTGAAGGCCGCTACTTTCGGAGGGAGGGGAGGAGGGGCCTCGGGGCCACCTCCAGGCGCCATGAGGGAGGCAGAAAGCGCAGGCGCGGGCAGGGCTAGGGTTGCGCTGCAGGCGCAGAGCGGGAAAAACGTTCATTATACATTTTGAATAACAAACAACTCTCAATTATTATCTTTTGACAAAAAATATTCATTACTTGTGCATTTAGTTATATTAAGTTTCATTGTTAAACATGTATTTCCCAACTAACTCGACAGGGACTCTGTTGCCATTCAACTCTTGTTGAATTTGGATTAACCTTGCAATGCAACAAAAACAATATGACTAAACCCAACATCACTAAACCCATCATATCTTTACGCTAACATATCATATCACTAAACCCATCATTTCCCAACATTGCAATGTGATAAACATTCCCTTGGTGTCACATGGTGATCAACCATAAACAACCTTGATCAACCATGATCTACCATAGTCATCCACTTTATATTCTTTGATGATCAACCATGATCATCCACTTTATATATATTTCATAATTACATATATTTATATTTTAGTTCATAAATTCTTTAGGTCTATATTTTTTATTTTTTAAAATATTAAAAAAAAATCTATTATATATTAATTAATATATATTATATATATCTATGTATAAAAATTTATATATACATATAAATTCATCAAGTTAAAAATGACCACTTACTAATGGAATCTCCCAAATACATAATAATCTAAAGTCGTGAACCAACCTGAAATGAATACAAAAAGTATGATAATGCTATGAATAACCCAAAATCCAATAATAATGTTATGAAAGAAGCTTCTCTGGTATTTCCATAAAGTATGATAATGCTATGGATAACCAAATATCTAATACGAGTAATAGTGTTAGCAAAGGAGCTTCTCCCATATTTCCATACATGTTCACCTCCATAAATTATTGTAGAGCTTCTCCCCATATTTGCATACATGCTTATCTCCATATATTATTGTAAAGTCATTGAAATATTATTGTAAAGTCAGTGGGGGAAATTGATGTCATGAAAGTTAGGGATAAAGAAATGGAAAGCTACTGATTTAGTCTTCAATCCTTGTTCTATTATATATTTATTTATTTAAAAATCTAAGTTTCCATAATATGTCTAAAGTAAACGAACACTACCACATTAATCTTAAATTCTCACACGAAACCAAATGAAATAGAAAAACAAAAAAATATTTTTTAATGACCATATGAAATTCTAAAGGAAATGGGAAACCAGAATTTTGAGATTATTTAATAGACAATTTAACCCCAACTTTTTTTCACAGAGGATAAACGAAGTGGAAAACAGGAAATTCAATTAAAAGGTAGAATTCATTCTTAAACTTTGACAGAGCTCAAATAGATGATCCGATGTATAGAAAAACAGTCATAATTTGGCTAAATTTTTAAATCTAAAAGTTTGAAGGAAATTTAAATCATTCCACGAGCAATTTAGATTCCAAACCTTAATTTTCTAAATAACATAGAACATACAAAATGCAGTACTTGATCTTACATCTACAAGCTTTGAATAAGTGACTTCTTACAGAATGTCTTAACAACTCACTTCACATCAAGGATTTATTTATAACATTTTAATTAATAAATAAACTATAAATTAATTTATTTCATTTATAATATTTTAATTAATAAAAGTAAACATAATGCTATAATTTTCATATTCCTTATTTTAACATTAACTAATATGTAGCACAACCACTTTGAAGTAAAAAGTTGTTGATATATATCCATAAATGATATTAAGATAAAAGTTTATTAAAGTGAAAATGAAGTTGATAAGTATATATCAACTACTTTTTACTTAATCTATAAATTATATTGTTGTTGGTGAAGATAAAGAATAGAATGCAAACTAAAAATTTTAAAAATTAAAATTAATACAAAAACATAGAGATAAACCCTTAAATGGCATATAAACCATTGCTTCATCTTGTGATAGTCAGTATTAAAGTTATGAAATACACAGAATTTTTTATTTTTTTTATTCTACTTTGCCATACATCTATAAGTGTTTTTATTTTTTTTATTCTACTTTGCCATACATCTATACGTGTTTTTATTTTTTTTATTCTACTTTGCCATACATCTATACGTGTTTAGGGTTACCACAACATTGAAATGTGGCCATTGCTAGATTGTTTCTTTATCAAATGGATTTGGCAATAATCTAAGCAAATGGATAATACTTATCAAACTAAGCAAAATTAATGGATTTGGAAAACCATAAGTTTACTTGGTAGAATCGTGTTCCCCTCTCTCACATTTCTAAAGAAAGAAAGTGGCATTGAATGTCATGGAGCAATTACTTCGACCCCTCGGCACCAGAAGGGCGCTCAGATTGAAGATAACTCAGATATGTCGTATTGATTGTGCGATATGCCCCACCTGTTGATGTGAACTTGTAAAGAAAGTAGCTGAAATACTGACAGTCGGTTGTCCCATCATATGCGCTCCTAAATGTGAAAAGAAAAGCCCATAAAAATTAATTATCTTGGAAAAATCTACGGTGATCACTACGAAATGAAAAGGGCATGCGGTCCTCACCAATAAGGATGACAACGTATTTGGCTGTAAGGCCTTTGTCTGAAAACTTCTTCTTCCGTACGGTAATGGAATAGGATGGTGTATTAGCTGCGACCGACGAGGAGGATACCAACCTGTATCTCTTTAATGGATTTGAAAAGCCCTAAAATCTTAAAAACTAAACCCTAAATTGAAAGCAAATGCCAGACCAGAAGTTTTGGTTTGGTTTCAGGGAGGCCACATGAGATCATTGAACAATTGTACAGTTTCAAACCCTAAATCCAAAGGTATTCACTCCCACAGAATAATCTCGTGGATTCTGATAGATGGGTCCTTCATCCTCTCAAAATACTCTCAGATGAATGGGCTACCATGATTAAAAAATATACAGTAATAATTGATCACTCAAGCTAGTTTTATAGTGAGAACCCTAAAACCTATTAAAAATCCCTAAAACCTACTCAACTAAACCCTAAATCTAAAACAAACCTATTAAAAATCCCTAAAACCTTAAAAACTAAACCCTAAATCCAAAACAAATGTCATAACAGAAGATTTGGTTTCCATGAGGCCACATGAGATTGTTGAACTCTTGTAGGGTTTCAAACCTTAAATCCAAAGAAAATGTCTGAACGTTTTTCTTTCTTGGAGGCCATATGAGATCGCTGAACTCGTGTATGACTGTCGTAAAAAGGAGTCCTATATCGTCTCGTGATGTAATTGCACATGAATACCTTTTTCTCTGTGGTCTCTCTAGGGATCTTAAACACATCCTATGGACCTGGGATTCCATGATTGGTAAGCCGAAAACACCCACAATCTTGACAACATTTTATGAATTCCGAGAGAATGATGTTTTCCCCATAGGCTTGATTGAATCCCTAGCTGGACACTTCCTCCAATTGAATATGACAAAGGTTGAAGACAGGAATATCTATATATTTATATTGATATCAAGTTGATCAGTAGTTGATGCAACAACATGACATGAGTAGGGAGATTTTTGGGATTACAGGTGCTACGAGCTAACACAATCTTTTTCCAATCTCCTTGATACTTAATTATTTGATAAATTAATGTTTTTTCTTATCAAATCAAACAAAAATTGTCCACTACTTAACATGATAGCTACTAAAACATAATCAAACTGTTTTTTTCCATTCTTCTCCAAACCAAGTCTTTAAAACTTAAACTCGACAGAACTAGTTTTAAACTGGATAGAACTGTAAAATGTAAAAGATTAATAGTGAAGAAGTAAAAGTTAACTAAAACTTAAATTGGGTTGAATTATAAAGTGTAAAAGATTAATAATAAATAAATAAAAGTTAACTAATCTTGTTTCTAGTAATAAAAATATGCATTGACAATTTCATCCATTAATTTACACAAAACAATGAGAATATACGAACATCTTTAACTTATAACATGAAAGTTTTTTATCAAAAGAATGATTAATCTATTATCAAAGTAATTAATATAAATTTAAATTTATATATTATTATAAATTATTAAAGTAATTAACATAAATTTATATATTATTATAAATCAAAGATAATACAAATACTCGGCTTAATTAACATAAATTTAGATTTACCTATTTCTTATAAATCAAAGATAATACAAATATTGAATAGTTATGCCGAAAGGCGTACACCTATTGACAATGGGCACAATTAATGATCTTTTAACCTTATTTAACCTTAAACCCTAATCTGATGGCTATACATTGAAGATGATGGCATATTCTTAGTCGTCCTCCAAAATCAATGGGTCAGATTTATTGTTCATAACTTTCTTGCATTTATCAAGGCATCCGTTAACATGTTTAATTTTTAACATTTACCTAATCGCATTTAAAAATTACTGTAAGGATATGTAATTGCCACAAGTTCCATTTATCAACTTAATGCAGCCAAATGTTTCAAATTACCACGAACGAATTACCACAGACGTTTTATATTGAGACACAAGTTCTCAGCCAATACCTTTTGGCATTCTCAGCCGCGAGTTAGCTGTTGTGCTAGTCTAATATAAGTCCGTAATGTCGTCGGTGTAGATTGTAATGTCTACTTGTTGGTAGTGTGTTGGTCATTCCAAAGAAACCTTGTCGCAGACACCCGGGATAGGAACGACTACTTGTTAGATGATGTTTAATAAGACATGGGTTGTGCACCACATCAAAACGATGACATATGAGCAAGAGAGGATAACGGGTGGGGTATGGTATGGTATATTATGTATAGGTTAGGATTTCCTATGGCATGTTAGCAAGAGCGGATAAAGGGTGGGGTATAGGGTGATATGGTATATTATGTATAGGTTTGGATTTTTTTTTGTTTAGAGATTTGATTGTTAAAGTTTATAAAGGTATGTATATATTATTTTTTTGTATTTGAATTTATAATTTATTTTATTTTTAATATTAAAATATATTTAAGTATATTTGAATTATATAAAAATTACTTTAAAATATTAAATTATAATAAAATATTAATTTGTAAAAAATAATATTTGTTTTTAATAATAAAACATACTTTAACAATATTTAAATTATATAAATATTACCTTAAAAAATATTAAATTACAATAAAATATTAATTTGTAAATATCTTATAGAGTGAAAACATATTAATTCTATTATAATAATCTCATATAATATAAAGATATAAAGTTTTGTAAACATATTAATAGTAAAGCATAGTTTAACGATGGTATAGAATTGGAATTTCATCAAACTCATTTTAAAAAATTATTAATCGTGATAAAAGAAAGATTTTAGAAAAAAAGTATTCGAAACGTTTGGGAAAAATACATTGGCCTAAAAATGTTGGATTTATTGGTAAGGGTATAGCAATTTTTCACCATTAGAGACTATTCAATGACTATGGAGGATTTTTAATATATTATATATTATAAAATGGTGTTTAAAATATTATTTATTTTTTAAATAATTTTATTAATTTATAATATTTTTATATATCATTATATTTTTATTTTTATTCAAAACTATTTATAAAGTTTTTGGATAATAATATGTTTTATTTGAATTAATTAAAAAAAAAATTGGAATAAACATATTTGTAAAATTTGTGATATAAAATAAGACTGAAATATTTTAATAATGTATAAATATAAAATTTTAAAGTTGATTTTTATCATTTTTTTTTATCTCAATTTTTTTTTTTGTTGTTGACTTCATCATTTTGAATTTTAGTAATTCTTTTAAAAATTTCTTTCTTTATGTTGACTTCATCATTTTGAATCTTAGTAATTCTTTTAAAGTTTATGTGGATAGCATATTTTTTTGTTTTGAGGTCAATTTTTACCTCAAAATTTCTCTAATACATTAATATTTTGGGCATTTAGCTAGTCCATAAATATATGACAATTTTTTACAAAAAAATTTCAACATAAAAAATATATATAGTTTTTCTAATCAATATTTTTTATACCATAATTTTTTTCATGATCAAAAAAGAGTTGACACTCATAAATAATACATAAATTATAATTTTTTTTCCCTTGGAAAAAAGCCTAATTTTATCATCCGAAGAGACAAAATTACATTTTGTAGGTGCCTCAAAGGAGCACTACACCTCATGGGTGTGATATATGTGTCGGGATAAAAATACAAAAATTTTGTAGGTTCCCAAGAAAGATTCAGATTTAGTTACATATAATGTTCCTAATAGGTTGTGAATCTTTGCTTCAGAATCTGCTACTCTGTAGTCTTTGTAGAATTCTTCCAAAATTTTCCGTTGATTGCTTTCAATGTGGATTTTTATTGTTGTTGTTGTTCTTCTTGTTCATGCTATGTATCCCATTGTTGTGTTGTTGTTTCTATAAAAGGTTGGTGGTAAAAATTTTGTGAGTTTCCATTTTTGTGCTTTGTGATGTCCCAAAGTCCTAGTGCAAGGTGGAGCCCTGCTTTTGAGAGTGCATCCGCTACCATGTTCTTGTTCCTGTAGACATGGGAGATAGTCTGATGCAGACGGGGTACCGTAATCTACGTCTGCTCACAGGATCACTCTGTCTAGATCGTGAGTCGAAGCGGCTCTTTCGATTCCCACTGGAATCTCTATTAAAAATCTGATCCACAGGTCCTTCCTTTTCCTTCACGGTCCTAATGAGACCGTGAACAATTTCCCCATAGGAAATGTGATCTAGAGCTTCGGGATTTCCTAATTCCTGATGACAACGATTCCCCGAT
Organism: Picea sitchensis; assembly: GCA_010110895.2. NCBI lineage: Eukaryota > Viridiplantae > Streptophyta > Pinopsida > Pinales > Pinaceae > Picea > Picea sitchensis. Next base: position 25,732 of record SNQJ01S0091831.1, on the reverse strand, counting down.
CACCGAAATCCCGAAATGCCGAAACACCTTTTTCCGCGACTAGCCCTGAGGGCTAAGTCTTGGCCCACACGACCACTACACATAAAGAACCACGACTCTAATTTTGGAGTCGCGCAACCCAAGCGATCAACCCCTCATCCACTGGACCCCCGAAATTTTGATCTATGAAACGCCGATGCACCGAAACGCTCTAATAGCCTTTAGCCCCATGACTATTTCCTGGTCCACATGACCTTCCCCTATATGACCGTAGTCCCTTTCGGGGTTTCGGGCTTTCAAATGCTGAAACGCATTTGTCCTCATGATCCTTGATCCTCTGAATCCCGATTTCCCGATATGACATCAGCTGGCCCCACAATGGAGCTTTCCACCTTGCTGGGGTTTCGGACTTCGCATTTCCGAAATGCGCGTGGTTCGTGTCCTTAGGATTCGCGAAACGTCGAATCCTGATATGCCGATGGACTCTCCACTTTCGGGAATTTTCCTGAAGGTCTCTATTTCTGCCACGCGTCCCCCTATGATGGAAGGTCCTCGTCACTTCGCGATTTCGGGGTTTTCAATGCCGAAATGCTTCGACTTATTGTCCTTGGAACTCCCAAAATGTTGATTTCCGATACTCTGATGGACTCTCCCCTTTCGGGACTTTTCTCGAACCCTTAAATTTCCACCATGCATCCCAAATGGATGGACGGTTCAGATCAAGTCTCGGACTTCGCTAACTGCAAAGTCAAAATGCTCACTTATGTGAGTCTCGGTGTCCGGATCTCCGAATTGGATGATCGCGTGACATGCGTCCTTCCTCAGACGGATGGATTAGATCAAATTCATTGTTTCGGGACTTTTGATTTCGAGTGTCCGGACTTCTCATTCTCAGGACCTCCGATATCCTGATTGTCGATATCNNNGTCGAGACTTTTTCCTTGGTTGTTCGTGAAGGTTTAACCCTCATGCAACTCTTGACAGATCTGATGGCTATCAGGTTCTTTGGCTAAGATCTGACGGTTCAAACCTTATCTTCCCTGGGCGCTTCTCCTGCTCCTTGCTGGATGTAGGAAAAATTCAACGGTCTATAACTTCTGACTGGATCCAACGATGGCTGTGCTCCTCACAAGCTTTAGCGCTTTCTTTTGATGCTTGGAAGATTTCTCTAAGACTAAAGGCCTCAACCCTTGCCTTCCCTCTGTGAGCTCCACGAATCCGAGTCCTCACTTGCGTTCTCAACACACTGTTCCTCTTGAGCTTCTTCTCTCGAATCCTCAAAGGATTCTCACGTCTACACTCCTGCAGAGTCTTCGCACACTAAAGTGCTATCTCTTCTAAGCTTCTCCAAATACTCAGACCCCCTAAGGAAATAAACCCTTCTTCTTTCTCCCTCAGATGGAGAATTGGGATGCCCTCTTGACTACCCTTCCCTCAAGCAACCTCTTGCAGAATATGCAGGGTGTTTAGTAACCCTACTAAGATCCCTCAGTGGATTCTTCCTCCAAAATATAGAACCCAACTGAGTTCTCTTCTTGTGCCTATCTGCACACTGCCTCAATGCCCTCCTGGCAAAGTTATACAGAACTCACAGCACAGTTCTTTTGTGCACTTCTTACACCTGCTCAATGCCCTTCTTCACAGAACTCCTCAGAGCTTCTGTATGCAACTGTGTTCTCCCTACACAGCCTTGCCTCCTGAGCTATTCAATAACCTCACAGGTCTTTCTTCAGGGTTGTTGATTTCAACTTCTGTGCCCACCTGACACGCCTATGTATGACTCCGCAGAGTTCAGAAATGCACCCTTTGCGCACAACTATTAGAACCCGTAGCATTTTGTCACACCCTCCTGGTATGAAGCCTCAAAGATCTCTCAATCTTGAAGCCAAAAGAATTCCTGCAAATGCATAAACATAACATACATTCACAGCCTATAAAGAACACTCACATGCATTCATTCAACACAAAAGTGTGCAGGAAAAACTGTTGTTTATGTATTAAATGACAAATGCCTGTTTGTACAAGGTGTTCCTGAGCACGGCCTGTAACAAGGTATCGACTCCTTCTCTTCTTCTCTCTACTCGCAGACCCTCTTCTCATTCTACTACTCCCTTTCTAAAATGAGATCCCAATTGATCTTTTACATGAGGGGGCTCTTAGAGCTCTTCCCTCAAACCTACCTACCCTATTCAATTACATTGAATGGGTTGTCTAGTCCACCATCTGGATCTAGATCTCAGCCTTACAAACATTAAAGGCCTACCTACTCTAACGCCTGCACAAAGGCATGGCTCCATGGCTCAACAACCTACAACAGATGAAGGTTGCGCCTCTCTTCATCCTTGAATGCATGCGGGCTGATGTGGTTGGCTGACTAGTTGGCTGACGTGGAGAGATGCTCCTACATCATACTCCTCAGCTGCAAAATTCATGAGCTTCTCATCAGCTGTGGAAATCCTCCTGGATCCCAAATCATTCTCTAGAGTTGTTCATCCGCTCCATCCCCCTGTTGTTATTGCTGCTCCCGCTGCTGCGCTGTTGTTGCCTTTCTGCCCAAGTTCTCCCTGTTGGCAGTCTCTACTGACTCTACCATCATCCTTATGATGTCTTCTATCACCTCATCCAGCTGTTGAATTGGCTGGCCCTGTTTATGCAATCTCCCCAGCTGCAAAATTTTTATGCAAATGGGCAGATCACTTTGATCTCCCATGCCTTCTTCTTCATCTGCTTCCAACCTCACCTGTTGGATGTGCATGCCCTACACTATTACCCTTCTCTCCAGGGATTTAATCTATTCATACAGATTAGCAAAGCTAATGTTGTTTGCCTCTTCCTCTTCTGCAAACCCCCAGGTTGCAGTCTTTTCAGTCTCCTGGCTGAAAATATTGAGCCATTCCTCGGAATGGTCATCATATTATTCTACTTCTTGGGTAGCTTCAAATACCTGCTCCAATTCTTCTTTCCTGACAGTCTCAGCTGGTTGTCCTTCTTCTGCCATTGTTGCATCTGTAACATAGATTTCTGCCTCCTCTTGGGCAATTGGTAGGAATATCTGAATTCCCCCAATCATTAGAAGATTTATCCAATCTTCCTCTTTTGTCAGCTGCATCTGCTGATCCAAATTCACCTCTGAGTTTGTGAGACCCTCAGATAGTCTCATATGTTCATCCTCGCCCACCTGGCAATATGGGATTTTCCTACTGCTTCATTGGCAGACTATGAGATCAATCGATCCCATCTTCATCAGCACCCCTTGCTAAATTGAACTCACCTCCGAGTCCATGAGACTTTCAGACAGTTATGTATTCTTATCTCCGCCCTTCTGGCAATTTGAGATGCTTCCACTACCCTCCTGACAGTCTTCGAGATCCCACAACGACCTCCTTTCATTGCCCAGCTGGCAATGTGAAATTCCTTGGCTGTCCTCCTGACAGTCCATGAGATCTTCAGCTGATCTCAACTCCTTGCCCACCTGGCAATTTGGAATTTCCTCTCTGCCCTCCTGGCAGTTCTTGAGATCTTCAGTCGATCTCCATTCTCCAACATCCTCACCAAGAATTATCCCAGTCTCTAGTCCACACGTCTGAACCATCTCCTCAGGTCCGTCGAGGTTTTCAGCATGCCTCAACCATCCTCTTAACAACCTATGTTGTCTTCTAGCCATCAACTCGTTGACTGGCCATTTTACATTCGGCTTCCTCATGGGCCATTCATATACCCATCTTGACCTGGTATTCTGCTACATCCGCAGTTCAAGCTCTTCCATTCTTGCCCTAATGTCGGTAATTTCTTTCCCCTTTTCAGCTCTGCTCATTAGCTCTAGGCTTTTCCTTCCACCATATCTATGACCTTTAGAAGCCATGTTGTTGTCCCTATCTTCCCTCCTGGAAAATCTTCTACTGTCACTCTACAAACCTGAGTGCCTCAACTTCTCCTACAGTCCTCCTGACTATCTATGGACTGTTGCCTACCTGCAAACAACCATCATAGAGTCTCCCCAGCACTCTGTCTTCTTTTGTATTTTCCCTTTGCTTGAAATATACAAACAGAGTTCTCGGCTCTGATACCATACTGATGCAGATAGGGTACCATACTCTACGTCCTCTCATAGGATCGTTCTGTCTAGATCGTGAGCTGAAGCGTCTCTTTCAATTCCCACTGGAATCTCTGTTAAAAATCCGATCCATAGGTCCTTCCTTTTCCTTCACATTCCTAATGCGACCGTGAACAATTTCCCCATAGGAAATGTGATCTAGAGCTTCGGGATTTCCTAATTCCCGATGACAATGATTCCCCGATCACCGAAATCCCAAAATGGTGAAACACCTTTTTCTGCGACTAGCTCTGAGGGCTAAGTCTTGGCCCACACGACCACTACACATAACAAACCATGGCTCTAATTTCAGGGTCACGCAACCCAAGCGATCAACCCCTCATCCACTGGACCCCTGAAATCTATGAAACGTTGATGCATCGAAATGCTCTAATAGCCTTTAGCCCCATGACTATTTCCTGGTCAACATGACCTTCCCCTATATGACCATAGTCCCTTTTGGGGTTTTGGGCTTTCAAATGCCGAAACACATTTGTTCTCAGGATCCCCGATCCTCCGAATCCCGATTTCTCGATATGACATCAGCTTGCCCCACAATGGAGCTTTCCACCTTGCTGGGGTTTCGAACTTCGCATTTCCGAAATGCATGTGGTTCGTGTCCTCAGGATTCGTGAAACACCGAATCTCAATATGCCGATGGACTCTCCACTTTCGGGAATTTTCCCAAAGGTCTCTATTTCTACCACGCATCCCCCTATGATGGGCGGTCCTCGTCACTTTGTGATTTTGGGGTTTTTAATGCCGAAATGCTCCGACTTCTTGTCCTTGGAACTCCCAAAATGTCGATTGTCGATACTCCAATGGACTCTCCCCTTTCGGGACTTTCCCCGAACCTTTAGATTTCCACCACGCAACCCAAATGGATGGACGGTTCAGATCAAGTCTCGGACTTCACCAACTGCAAAGTCAAAATGCTCACTTATGTGAGTCCCGATGTCCGAATCTCCGAATTGGATGATCGCATGACATGCGTCCTTCCTCAGACGAACGACTTAGATCAAATTCGTTGATTCGAGACTTTTGATGTCGAGTGTCCCGACTTCTCATCCTCAGGACCTCCGATATTCCGATTGCCGATATCCCGATGTCACTCCTCTCGTCAGGACTTTCACCTTGGTTGTTCATGAAGGTTTAATCCTCACGCAACTCTTGACAGATTTGACGGCTGTCGGGTTCTTCAGCTAATATCTGACAATTCAGATCTTATCTACCCTGGGCGCTTCTCCTTCTCCTTGCTGGACGTAGGAAAACTTTAGCGGTCCAGATCTTCTGATTCAATACGACGACGACTGTGCTCCTACCAAGCTTTAGCGCTTTCTTCAGATGCTTGGAAGATTTCTCCAAGACTAAAGGCCTCGACCCTTGCCTTCCCTCTGTGAGCTCCACGAATATGAGTCCTCACCTACGTTCTCAACATGTTGTTCCTCCTGAGCTTCTTCTCTCGAATCCTCAAAGGATTCTAACATCTGCACTCCTGAAGAGTCTTCGCACACTAAAGTGCTATCTCTTCTGAGCTTCTCCAAATACTTAGACCCCCTAAGGAAATAAACCCTTCCTCTTTCTCCCTCAGATGGAGAATTGGGATGCCCTCCTGACTATTCTTCCCTCAATCAACCTCTTGCAGAATATACAGGGTGTTCAGTAACCCTACTAAGATCCCTCAGTGGATTCTTCCTCCAAAATACAGAACCCAACCGAGTTCTCTTCTTGTGCCTGTTTTCACACTGCCTCAATTCCCTCCTGGCAGAGTTGTACAGAACTCACAACACAGTTCTTTTGTGCACTTCTTACACCTGCTCAATGCCCTCCTGGCAGAGCTTCACAGAACTCCTCAAAGCTTTTGTATGCAACTGTGTTCTCCCTACATAGCCTTGCCTCCTGAGGTATTCAGTAACCTCACAGGTCTTTCTTCCGGGTTGTTGATATCAACTTATGTGCTCACCTGGCACGCCTCTGTCTAACTTCGTAGAGTTTAGAAATGCACCCTCTGTGCATGGCTATCAGAACCCCCAACGTTTTGTCACACCCTCCTGGTATGAAGCCTCAAAGACCTCTCAAGCTTGAAGCCAAAACAACTCCTACAAATGCATAAACATAACATACATTCACAGCCTATAAAGAACACTCACAGGTATTCATTCAACCCAAAAGTGTGCAAGAAAAACTATTGTTTATATATTAAATGGAAAATGCTTGTTTGTACAAGGTGTTCCTGAGCACGGCCTGTAGCAAGGTCTCGTCTCCTTCTCTTTTGCTCTCTACTCGCAAACCCTCTTCTCATTCTACTACTCCCTTTCTAAAATGAGATCCCAATTGGTCTTTTACATGAGGGGGCTCTTAGATCTCTTCCCTCCAACCTACCTACCCTATTCAATTACATTGAATGGGATGTCTAGTCCACCATCTAGATATAGATCTCAGCCTTACAAACATTAAAGGCCTACCTACTCTAATGCCTGCACAAAGGCACGGCTCCATGGCTCAACAACCTACAACATTAATTACATTCAAATTCAAATATGAAGATTAAGGCTGCGCCTCTCTTCATCCTTGAATGTATGTGCACTGACGTGGTTGGCTGACTGGCTGGATGACGTGGAGAGATGCTCCTGCATCATAGTCATAGTGTCAAAATTTTCTAGTAACCGAAATATGTCCTCTAGAATAGGGAGGGGGAAAATGTTATGACATTTCTAAAGTTTCCTTTCCTAGATCACCACAATCAATGAACCTCCAAAGACCTGGATGTGCTGCATATCCTTTTATTTTGCAAACGTAAGTAGAAGTTTTAATGTCAAAATTTCTGCATGGTTGTTTGTCCCCTGTCCCAGCGCCAATTTTGTGTGAAAAAAGTGTGATTTCGAAAGGTGTAGTATGAACCCAACCCGATAAAGTTGGTTCTGTGAGGCTCCATCAAAGTCATCCCATGGATTCAAAAGATCTACTTGTTCAAGAGAGAAAGTTTTTTTTCTTGTTCCATTTTTTGTTTGCGAGAAGTGTGAGAGTATTGAGAGACTTTGTGCAATGGTTTTTTCTAGGACTGAAGCTTTGTCTTGAAATTTTTTTGTGTTTCTGGCCAGCCAAATGCCTCAGATTAAGATGGGGGGGAGGGCTTTTAGTTCTGTGTATCTGGTTTCTTGAAGCCACAATTTCCAGGCTTGTTCCAGGCTTGGTCCTTCCCAAGAGAAATTTTGTCTGAGGTTGGCTGAACTATCCTTCCAAACTCTTTGGGTAAAAGGGAAAGAAATAAACAAGTGGTAGGTTGTTTCACTTTCTGAATGGCAGAGTGGACATCTACCAGGCCCTTCTAACTGTCATTTTTGTAGTATTTCCCATGTAGGTATTTTCCGATTTAGCTTTGCCCAAAGGAAGATTTTTTCTTTTTGTGGGCACTTTAACTTCCATAGTCCTTTCCACCACCAAGATTGTTTTTGTTGAAAGAGATCCAGAGTTAGTGCAATGTAGACCAATTTGGGGGTGTATACACCCAAGGGATCTATTTTTCCAGAACAATTCATCTTCTCCGTCAGTAACTCTGATGTGTCCAATTTGTAGAGCTTTGATGTAATTTTTGTAGAGTATTGTGGAAGCTCCAAATAGCCCTAGGTCAGTTGCTTTCTTCCATCCTTGAGACCACTGTGTTTTTGTAAGGGGGTCTTCCAGTTCAGAGAGTAAGTAGATATTTTTCCCGTGGAGGAGATTGATAAGATTTGGGGGGAGGATGCGAGCGGTCCCACTGCCTGGCCAGGGGTATGATCCTATACGGTGATGGTTCCTACATCCTACTCTCAAGTGAGTCCTTCTCCAATAACTGGGAATGAGGAAGTAAGAGCTTTCCAAAAAATGGATACTGAATGAGATTTGGTTGGGGATCTGATCCATTCTTCCAATGATCTCAGGGCTATGTATTTTTGGTAGACAACAATGAACCAAAGGTTTCTATTGGTGATGAGCCTCCAACCCATTTTTGCTGCCAAAGCTTTGGAGAATAGGAATATGTTTTTGAGCCCCCATCCTCCTAGGGATTTTGTCTTTATATAAGATCCGACTTTTCCCAAGGCTATATGTTTTTTTCTCCAGAGCCTGGCCAGATAAAATGAGAGCATATTTTCCTGATCTTTTCTAGAGTTCCTTTTAGAATCCAAGCCAACGACATCCAATAGACTAGGATGGCTTCTAGTACTACTTTTGTTAGTGTGAGCCTTCCTTCTCTTGAGAGCTACCTAAATATCCATCCAGATAATCTTTTATCCAATTTTGAGATCGACCATTTCCAGTCATTTTCGAGATAGTTATTTGGTTTTAGGTGAAAACCAAGATATTCTAGACCAGCTGTGAAATCTTGATGAGTGAAGGGAAAGAGTATTTTGTAAAGATATTCCTCCTCCCTTTCCAATTTTGAGAAGGAGAGGGTGGATTTTTGTATATTTATTTTCATTCTTGTTACTGACTGGAAGAGAGAGAGTATATTTGAAGGTACTTCTGCATCGTGCTTATGTCCACTACAGAAGATGAGGATGTCATCTACAAAGAGTAAGTGTGTAATTCTTTGGCTAGTGTTGATATGTATTCCATGGAACTCCCCTGTTCTGACTGCATTTAGAATTTCCTTGCTCAGTCCCTCGGCCACCAGTAATAAGAGTAGGGGGAAAGGGGGCAGCCTTGGCAGAGTCCTTTTTCGGAGATGAAGAAAGGGGAAGCTGCTCAATTTATGAGGAATGCAAAGGATACCGATGATATGCAAGGCATAATACATTTGATGAAGGGAACCTCGAATCCAAGATGGGTGAGGAGTAGTCTGATATAAGACCAATTTACTCTATCAAAAGCCTTGGAGAGATCGATTTTTAAGATGGCGACCTTTGATTTTTTGGTTTTCAGACTATGTAATCCTTCTTGTACAACCCCAATATCTTTGTGGATTTGCATTCCTTCTAAGAAACAAAATTGTTCTTTCGAGATAGACTTTGAGAGTAATGGTTTCAACCTTTGTGCAATAGTTTTTGCAATAATTTTGTAAATACAATTGCAAAGAGAGACGGGTCAGAAATCATCAAAGGAAAGAGGATCGTTTACCTTTGGGATGAGATCTATGAAAGTGGTGTTGAGTGGGCCATGAATTCTGCCATTTAGTCTTGATTCCTCTATGACTTTGAGAATGTCCTTTCTAATCAGTTCGAAGAAGCCCAGGTAGAATTCAATGGTCCAACCGTCTAGTCCTGGGCTTTCATCTTTTTGAAAGATTTGTATTGTGTCTTTGAGTTTTGTTTCTATAACTTCTGCATAGAGGTTTTGGTTATTTTCCTCATCTACGAAAGTGGGGAAGTATAAAACCAGTTTTATGATGTCATCTAGGTTTGCCCTTCGATTGTCTTTGAAGAGAGTTTGGAAGTGTTTTTTCCCCATAGTTGCTAGTCCTTCAAAAGTGATAGGTTTGTCTTCCTGATCCTTTAGGCTCTAGATTGTATTTGTTTCTTTCCTTCCTTTTGCATAGGCATGGAAGACTTTTGTATTTTCATTCCCATTTTCAATCTAGATTGCCCTACTTTTCAGTCTCCAGGTTGCTTCCTTGTCAGCCAGGAGTTTCCTTCATTTTTCTTCAAGGGTTTTGAGCGCTTCATGAGAAGTATTCGAAGAGAAACCAAAATCAATATTTTGGTAAATTTTTTCTAGCTGGTCTTCAATGATTATTAGTTCTTTCTCTTCTTCCTTCTGTTTTTTTTTTTCCCATGGGATGACCAGTTTCTTTATTAATTTTAAGTTGTCCATGAATTGTATGCCTGTTGGAGTTTCTTCCAAATACAAGAGGGGAGACCAGTTGCCTATGACCAGTTTTTGGAAACTGTCTTCTTTAAGCCAGTTGGCGTTGAATTTGAAAGGGGATGCCGACTTTTTCGGTCCATTATTGAGGGTTAGCCAGACAAGTGAGTGATCTGAATCACCCATGCTTCCAATCTATTTTTGAAACTGAAGTGGAAGAAGAGAGAGTGTTTCTGTGATAAAAAAATGATCTAATCTTTTTTCCACATGTGTATCCTCGGTTCTTAAATTCCTCCAAGTGGGAAGCAGTTTGGTTGGAACAATGTTGATGAAACCATTTGTAGCCAATAAGTGGATAAATAAAGTTGTTTGTGGATCTAGGTGGGTTGAAGGCCCCCAACTTTCTACTTCGCCAAGGGATAAGTTGAGATCCCTGCTGATAATCAGGTTTTCTGCCCTCAAGAGATTCTTTTTGAAGAGGGTTTTCTAGAAGTGTATCTTATTTGTGTTTGGCCCATAGATATTTAGAAGCTTGAAATTCATTCCTAGTCCTTCGACTAGTACCTCAAGTCCCAGACATGATTATGAGGCCCAAGAATTTAGGAGTTTTATTTTCCTTGAGTTCCAGCCAATGACCAGGCCTCCTGATCTTCTGCTTGCATCCAGACCCAGGAAATCCCATCCTGTGAAGATGTTCATGAGGGCTTGTGTGGCTGTGTGTTCATCTTCAAGAGTTTGCTGGAGAAATATAACATATGGTTGGTGTAAGGTCACAAATCTGTTTAGAGTGGATTTTTTTAAGGGGCTCACTAAACCCCGACAGTTGAAGGAGAGGAGCTTCATTGGGGAACCTCGACTGAGGATGTTTTTTTATCTAAGGGCCCCAAGGATGTATTTTTGTCGGCATGTGGCTATGTCATGTAGTGCATGAGATTTTGCTAAGGAGAGGTGTGATGGTCGGCTTCTACCTTTTTTCAATTTCAACAGTTCTAGAAAAGGACCAAGGCCTTTGTGATCTGTGGAGGAAAAGGTAACAGATTGATTGCAAAGGTTATAATGTATAGTGGAGTTCTCATAGTTATCAATGGATGGTTCCTCTATGGACCAGGAGTTTGAGGAGGAAGGGGGAGAGGCGTTCAGGGGATGGTTTTGTATTAGTGGAGGAGTGGCGAGGGAGGCAAAGGAGTCGAGGGGAGGGAGGGGAACAATGAAGGTGTAGGGAGGAAATAAGGAAGGTGAGATACGACCATTTAGGAAAAAAATGAAAGAATTATATAAACCAGATACAGGGTGGGGAAAAGAGAGGTGCATACCCAGGAAGTCGTTGATCAGATGTTGTGGCATTGTCTCCGGACTATGATCGAAGCTTGCCCCTAATCCCGTGGAGGGAAGAAGTGATAAAGCGTTTTCGGTCAGCTCTGGAGGGTTCCCTATCGAAGAATCTTGGAAGGCTACTGTAGCAGGGGAGGGAGTCCCCAAAGAGTGTGACATAGAGGAGGAGTAGAAGCCACTAGTTGTTTCTGATTTTTTTTGTTTGTGGCACCTGTCTTCAAGTGAGTTGTGGTCGTGCCTTCTAAGGGTTTGGAACAATATTTTACCATGTGTCCATATTCACGACATCGTCTGCAGTGGAAGGGCACTCCTTCGTAGTCCAAAATCTAGACTCTTGTGCATCCCAAGTTTATTAGATTGATAAAATATATTAAGCCTTCTCTGATGTTGAGGGAGACCAATATTCATGTGACCGCCATATTGCCTGAAGCGAGGAAACTCATATCTATAGATATATATTCCCCTAGGAAGCTCCCGAGAGCTTTGAAGCATCTCTCAAACCAGAGGTGAGGGGTAGACCTGGGAGGTGGACCCAAATTGGAATAGAGTCTAGTCTTTCACTGTTCGCATCGAAAGTGGGGTTCATGGGTTTCATTAAAAACAAAGAGTAGTCTATTGTCCAGCTGAAGTGGAGTGTGTCCAAGGCCTGAGTGGTATCTGCAGAGATGATCATAAACCATCCTCTAGAGAGTCGAAAGATATTGGATGAATTTGTGGGTTTTACCCCCCCATCTTATTGCAGCCCAGGCTCGTAGAGGTTTTTAACTCAATTGTCGACCATATGCTTTCCCTACAAGTTTTTTGTCTACCATCGCGGATACTCTTGCCATTGAAAGGTTGTCGTCGAGAGTGAATTTGGGATAATCTTTTGATGACCCTAGGCATTTGTTGCATTTTCTCCTTTTTTTCCCGGAGGTGCCTTGGATTTATAGTTTTGAATCGAAAGGCGAGAGGGGGCCTGGGGCTTCGTTGTGGCAGAAGTCCCAACCGTTAAGGTTGTGTAGTTGAAGATGCACTACTATGAATCCTTGTTCCAGATTCGTGGGGGTCTAACCCAGGTGGTAAAGTATTTCTTTAGAGGGGAGGAAGCATTCAGTGGAGAAATCCTAACTATAATCGCGAGTCGACAGAACCCTTATACCTTGTTCTTCAAAGAGCGAGCTTGGTAATGTGTCAGGGTGGACTCAAACTTTTCCCAGACCTTGAGGGGGGGAAGGGGTTACCACTAGATCTGGGAAAGTCCAGGAGGTTGCGGCGGTGGGAGGGGAAGTGTATAAATTGCAGAGGGCGGGGGAGAGGGGTGCTATGAGGAAGGGAAGGGGAGGGACGTTGTAGAGTGTGGATTTTACAGTGAGGTCAGAAGTGAGGGGGAGACCGAAGCCAAGGGGAATCTATTCCAGTGTTCGTGGCCTGGCCTGGCCTGCTAAACCTAAGAAAAGCGAGGGAGGGGAGCGAGAGATTCCCGAGAGCTGCAAAATGAAGTCAGTCTGAGGAAATGGAGGGGAGGTGGAGGTTGGTGGGAATCTTGGAGGGGTTGGCATGGACAACTGTTGACAGGAAGAATAAATAGGTCTTCCAGTTGTCCCCATCCAGGGTAGTGTTTCTCCTAGGTCTAAAGAGTAATCCATCTCATCGTCGTAGATAGGCATAGAATAATCGTTTTTGATGACAAGTCAGTCGCTTCTTCAGGGTTGAAAGAAAACAAGACAAGAGACTTAGTGGATCACTGTCTTCTGCGCTGGTAAAGGAGGCAAGAGGGAGTGGGAAGGGAGAGGGGGCGGATGGGAAAAGGGTCACGTCGAGTCAGAGGTCCTGTCATGGGAAGGTGCGGGGGAAGCGATGGTAGGGAGCTAGAGAGGCGGTAGGCTCACGAGCCTTCGGGGTTATAAAAAAGCACATAATTTATACACAAAAATATAGAATTTACATACAACACAGGCAGAGCCGCAAAATACAGAATTTATATACAAGGTAGACAAACCCATAGAGATACCCTTTAATTTATATAGAAAGCAAGTTGCAACATAGTTTGTATACAAAGCAATCTATGCAGCATAATCTATCCAACATAATTTATATACAAATTAGACAGACCCCAGAAATACCACATAATCTATTCAGCAAAGTACTATCTTGAATGAGCAGGCGGTAATTGCAGAGAGCACTATGAAAATCGAAACGAAACCGATATCCTAGGGCCTTCCTCTGAATTGTGATTGTGTGAGTTGGCTTTCTATATGCATGGGATTGTCTCTTTGAACTGGTAGGAATTCATTTTCAATCCTCCACTTGAATTCCAGACTCTTGCAATGGCCAAGAATATTTCCATGGACATTAAGGAAGAAAGAGCACAAGGTAAAGGCCATATATGACAGTGTTTAACAGAAACAAACACTGTGCAAAGTGCCACTTGAATCGTTACATCCATAGAAAAAATTGACTAATTTCTTTTGAGTCGTTTTTGCTCCACATCGCTAACTCTTTAATCGATCCTTTTCCATCTCTTCGGGGGATCATCCTCTTCTATTAGGAATTCTTAACAACCCTGATTCCCTCTGTGTACGTATCTATTTATATAAAGATCTTGGCTCGTATCTATTGCTGCTAGTATCTCTTCCGTCTAAGTATCTATTTTTTAAAGTGCAAGATAGTCTTGCACTTTGCCAGTATCTATTCCATCTAAGTATCTGTTATAAATTAAAATGAATTCCACCACTATTTACTGGCTCATTTGTGAATAAATCCAATTGTGAATAGTCTTGCCTTCAATCGTCCCCACCACTGGTACACTACTCCCACACGGGACACTGTAATGTGTGACATCCAAAGACATAAAGCTTCTCCAACCACGTACAATGTTCAACACCTTCCACCTCTTCTAACTCACTGCACCTTCTCACACTTAGCATTTGAAGCTGTCTACACTGCTCCAACCCCCGTATGAAATTCAGCTTCACACATCCCTGTGCCCGCAACTCCTCCAAAGATACCAATGTCTCCATACTTGGTAGCTCATCTAACTTGGAGCACCCACCAACATCTAACACTTGAAGATTTGTTGCTTGCTCCAACCCCCATATGCACTTCAGCTTCACACATCCCTGTGCCCGCAACTCCTCCAAAGATACCTATATCTCCATACATGGCAGCTCATCTAACTCGAAGCACCCATGGACATCTAACTGTCAAAGCTTTGTCGCCTGCTCCAACCTCCGTATGCACTTCAGCTTCACACATCCCTGTGCCCATAACTCCTCCAAAGATACGAATGTTCTGATAAGCCTGATGTACTGAATCGAGCCCACACTTATCAAAAATTTGCATCAATTGAAAGATCATGCCCTGATATCCAGTGTTTCGGTGGTTAATACATGGAATTTACAATCCATGTAGCTAGAAAGAGCATGGCGATAGTTTTTGGGTTCGCATTTTGGAGTTAGGCATCCCACCTATACCCACCATGTCTGTGTTCACGACCCTCACATTGAAAGAAAAAACGCGTCACCATGAACATTAGATTCAACCGAAGGCAAAAGAGAATGAAGAGCACTCAAAGAAAATCCAGTGAGATCGATTCTTAAACATGTGACTAGCTGGATTGGATGTACGCGTAAATGAGACATCAAGAGAACTGATGGTTTGGCACCAAGAAGCGCACTATCTATGCACTTTCTCTTCGAGTGCATCAAGAGCTCCGACAAGTCATAGTTTTTGAGCTCCCCACATCACGAAATCTGCATTAAAACCTTGTATAAGAAGCCAAGGAGCTCCATTCTTCAAGTGTGGTAATCATCCTTAGCATTGACTGTTAAATATAATGTAACCTCAATAGTTTGATTGTACACTGTCAGCTGTCCTGGCCAGCTGTACTATCATTTCTTGATTTGCTTGAGCCTATTTAACTCAACTATTTTTCCCTTTGCTAAAGACTCCTTTTCATTTGTACTCTTTCACTTGCATTCCTAATATACTGAATTCTATTTATGCTCTGCTCTTTCTCTATATTCTTTTCTTCACATTTTATCATGGTATCAGAGCATCAACTGTAAGCCTCTTCACACAATCTGGAGAACCACCCGATCCTCAACAACGCAGAGCTTAAACCGACAACCGGAGTACACGGGATACAATTTCTTCACAAGGCTTGGAGAGCAGTCTGCCATCCGCTCAAAAGATCATCGCAGAAAGCTCACACAAGGAAGCAGAGTGCTATACGCTCAAAAGATTGAGGGAGCAAAAACTGTGGAAGGAGAAAGTGTAAAGAATCGTGAACATTTACAGATTCGTCAAAGATTCACGAAGAAGCGCTGCAGGAGGCAGAAACATTTAAAGAATTCAAAGAAATTCGTTC
Source organism: Picea sitchensis (assembly GCA_010110895.2). Classification (NCBI taxonomy): domain Eukaryota; kingdom Viridiplantae; phylum Streptophyta; class Pinopsida; order Pinales; family Pinaceae; genus Picea; species Picea sitchensis. The sequence goes on along the minus strand of SNQJ01S0091831.1, from coordinate 10,196 downwards.
AATTTCGTGAAAGATTGTTGCAGAAGGCAGAAACATCTAAAGATCTTGTGAAACTCTTGCAAATTCGTGAAAGATTGTTGCAGAAGGAAAAAACACTTAAAGAATTCGTGAAATTCTTTCAAATTCATCAAAGATTGTTGCAGAGGGCAGAAACATTTAAAGAATTCGTGAAATTCTTTCAAATTTGTGAAAGATTGTTGTAGAAGGCATAAACACTTAAATAATTCATGAAATTCTTTCAATTCGTGAAAGATTCACAAATTTCACTCTGCAGGAGAAAATATTTGCAGAGGCAGCAAAGAACACGTCAAAGGAGCAAAGGATAGCAGTCGCATCCGTAAGATCGGTCCTGCTAACAGATCCGAGGCATAATTCCAGTTCAGAAAGGATGAGGAGAGCACAAAAAAGGAAAAAGAATTCCAGCCATTAGATTTAGTGCAGAGGAACGATAACCGTCAGATCTGGGAGGAAGTGCACGAGGTTTAGTGCTCTGGAACGCACAGGAGAAAAGTTGACTTGTGAAGTCACGAATTCCCGAAATCGTTGGGGCCGTCCATCATTGGAGAGGACGCATGGTGAAAATCTGGAAGTCCATCGGGGTTTCAGATACCGGGAGCCAGAGGTACAAGAGTCATTGACACAGGAAGTCCCGGGTCATGAAGTCCCGAAACGTCAAAAGCATCGGGACCGTCCAACAGGAGGACACGTGGCAAGCGATCAAGACATCGGGAGATTCCCAAAGAGAGGCTGAAGGCGATTTCGACATTCCGGGTATCGGGGATGCAAAGGACAAGAATTCATGATTCTTGAGCCACGAGATCCCAAAAGAACGTGAGCCGTTAGATCAGGGGAGGCTCACAGCTGTTGATCTCCCACAGGAGTGGAGTTTCAGCATATTGAGAGACAGAGAACCGGTGAAGTGCTTGCATTGCAATTCCTCGAATCACGAAAAGTCGATAGCGCTTGAACAATTAGGCACGTGGTCACTGGGCGTGGTCACATAGACGGAGGCTAAGGGCCAATACAGGGCTGTCAAGCACCATCGCGATTTCGGCTACCAGGAAATCAAAGGCGAGAGTCTCGTGAACTCGCGATACACAAAAATATGAAATAATCTGAGTTGTTGATCTCAAATCAACGAGGATCATTGATCCTTGCAGCCAATTTGGCATTTTTGTAATTCGGAGATCAGGGAATCGAGGAGTCAGAGGAGCTCGATATCAAGGTTCACGAAGTTGCGAAACCCGAAGTTCAAGGCTCACGCCTAGGCACGAGGCTTTACGCGCAGGAAATAGGTAAACACAAAATTTTCTAACAATTTTTTAAAGATGGCCACGTCTAGCAATTTAGGACCAACTCAAGGTCCGATTCTTCTTGGAAAGAATTATTAGTTTTTGTCTCTTCGAATGAATTATTTCTTGCAAGCACAAGAGTGTTGGGATCCAGTGGATCTTGGATGTGTGGAACCAGATCCAACAGACCTTTCTACCATGACAAACCAACAGAGAACCACTCAGGCAACACAGAGGAACATAGAGAATAAAGCCAAATTTCAGATTCAAAATTCAGTGGATGACTCGATTTTCTCAAAAATCATAGGAGCTGGTACTTCAAAACAGGCCTGGGACATTCTTAAATCAGCCTACCAAGGAAATGACCGGGTCAAAACAGTCAAACTGCAGACCTTGAGGATGCAATTCGAGACTTTAAGAATGACAGAGTCTGAAAATGTGGATAAGTTTATGACCAGAGTCATGGGAATCGTGAACCAGATCAGGTTGACTGGTGAAGCCATCACTGATCAACGCATTGTTGAGAAAGTCCTCAGAATTTTACCAAAGAAATTCAAAATGGTTGTTACAACAATCCTTGAATCCAAGGATCTGTCACGCTTTTCAACAGATGAACTAATTGGTTCCCTAGTGACACATGAGACCAGAATGCATCTCATAGATGAGTCAATCGCCAATACCTTCAAAACTCAATTCTCCTTCAGCAAAGGGAGAGGCAGAGGAAGAGGCAGAGGTCACCAAGGATGAGGGAGCATTACAAGTAACCAACACTCAAGTGGAGGTAACAGACAACAAAATCAGAATCAAAATTTCCAAGGTAATAGACAACAGCACCAGAATCAAAATTTCCAGCCTCAAAGAGGTAGAGGGAGAAGATCAAATGACAAATCAAGCATACAATGCTATTACTGCAAAAAGTATGGGCACTATGAATCTGAATGTAGGAAGAATCAAGTAGATCAACTCTCAGGCATAACACATGTGTCAAATCATACGGGAGAAACCTCAGGAGGTATGTTTCTCTCATGCCACAATACTGAAGAACAACCTAAAGATCTCTGGTTGCTGGACAATGGATGGAACAATCACATGATAGGTAACAAAGATTTACTTTCATACATTGATTCTTCAATTTCATCTGATATTACACTTGGAAATGATTCCTTAGTCAAAGTTCAAGGAAAAGGAACTATACCTATTCTTACTAAACAAAATGTAAATAAAGACATAAAGAATGTCTATCATGTTCCAGATCTGAAACATAATCTGCTAAGTGTAGGACAGTTCATTGAACATGGTTATAAGGTACTTTTTGAGGGAGCATCTTACAGGATATTTGATAAAACCCCCAACAAAAAATTGATTTCTGAAATCCACATGACTCAGAATAGGATGTTTCCCCTGACCCTCAGAACAACAAATCTGATCCAACCATATGCACAAAGTCCAACCACCCCCAATGAAACTATGGTTTGGCATACAAGATTTGGACATCTACCCTTTCAAAGTCTAAGTTTTTTACAAAAGTACTCCATGGTCAAAGATCTCCTTATTTTCAAAGAGAAAAATTCCCCATGTGAGTCTTACATACTTGGAAAACATCAGAGAACTAGTTTTCCACAGTCCTCCACTCAAGCCAAACAACAACTCAAACTTGTTCACACTGACCTATGTGGACCAATGCAAATAGAGTCCATAGGTGGTAGCTTTTATTTTCTAACGTTTATTGATGACTTTAGCAAGAAAATTTGGATCTAGTTTCTCAAACACAAGTCTGAAACTTTTGCAAAATTCAAAGAATTCAAAGCAGAAGCTGAAAAACAGAGTGGCAAATATATAAAATCTCTCAGATCAGATGGAGGAGGAGAATACAACTCCAACGAATTTGCAAATTTCTGCAAATCAGAAGGCATTATCATGCAAACTACAACCAGGTATACTCCACAACATAATGGAGTGGCTGAAAGGAAAAACCAGACAATAATGAACATGGCAAGAAGCCTACTCAAAGAGAAATGTTTGTCAAATACTTTTTGGGCTGAAGTAGTAGCATGCTCAACTTATCTCTTGAATAGATCCCCAACCACAACTCTAAAGATGAAAGTCCCTCAAGAAGCATGGAGTGGGACAAAGCTAAATGTTTCTCATCTAAGGACATTCGGATGCATAGCATATGCTCACATACCTTCCGAATTAAGGAAGAAACTGGATGATAGAAGTGAGAAATGTATCTTTACTGGATACAGTGAAACATCTAAAGCTTACAGACTTTACAATCCAATCTCAAAGAAACTAATTCTCAGCAGAGATGTAAAATTTATGGAAAACCAACTCTGGAACAAATATGAAACTCAACAAATGGACAGTCAAAATCCATTGTTGCCCAGTTCTGAAAACACAGAAAATTCAGGATAACAACTACCTCAACCTACTCTTTCAAGATTGCAGGTACAAGGACAACCTAAAAATTCTCAGGATAACTCAATTTCAACTAGAGACTCAACCCTCTGAACTTCAAACTCAGAGAACTCGAAGTTTGAGAGAAATCCATCAACAGTTGGATGACATTGAACAACACAATCTTTTTGCATTAATGTCATGTCAACCTACATCTTTTAAAGAAACAACTAAGGAGCCACAATGGGTTCAAGCCATGAACCAAGAGATTGACTCCATTGAGAAGAACAAGACATGTGATCTTGTTGATTTGCCCAGACACAAGAAGAGTATTGGTGTCAAGTTGGTTTACAAAACTAAACTCAATGAAAAAGGGCAGATTGAAAGACACAAGGCAAGACTTGTTATCAAAGGATTCTCACAACAACCAGGTACTGATTATGATGAAACTTTTTCTCCAGTAGCAAGATTAGACACTGTAAGGAATTTATTGGCCATAGCAGCCCAACACAAATGGCAAGTATACCAGACGGATGTCAAGTCAACTTTCCTAAATGGGTTCTTAGAAGAAAAAGTTTATGTCGATCAACCACCTGGATTTGAAGTCCAAGAGCAGCCAACCAAAGTATATCGGTTGAAGAAATCCTTTTATGGCTTAAAGAAAGGTCTAAGAGGTTGGTACAACAGAATTGACACTTACCTGATCAAAAGTGGTTTCAACAGAAGCCAAAATAAGCCAACTCTTTACACCAAAACAGATCAACATGGTAAAATTTTGANATGACATGATATATACTGGAAATCTTGAATTAACAAATTTTAAACATGCCATGCAATCTGAGTTTGAGATGACAGATGTTGGCATAATGAAATATTTTTTGGGGATTGAGGTTGATCAATCAACCAAAGGAATTTTTGTCTGTCAGAAAAAGTATGCAGCAGACATTATCAAAAGATTCCGCATGGAAGAATGCAATCCAACAAAAACCCCTATACACCTAGGCACAAAATTGAGCAAAAAAGATGGAGGTCCTACAGTGGACCCCACCCCGTACAAAAGTTTAGTAGGAAGTTTGTTGTATCTTACAACAACTCGGCCTGATATTATGTATGCAGCCAACCTTGTTTCCAGATTCATGGAATCCCCCAAAGATTCTCATTTGAAGATGGCGTAACGGATTCTGAGATATGTTGCAGGAACTCTCAATTTTGGCATATGGTACACTAAATCTGATGATCATCATCTCTCTGGTTACACAGACAATGATTTTGCAGGCAGCCTAAATGACAGGAAAAGCACCTCAGGACATGTTTTTCACTTGGGCACAAACCTGATTTCATGGGCATCAAAGAAGCAACCAATTGTATCAATATCTTCTGTAGAGGAAGAGTATGTCGTTGCTACCTAAGCTTCTTGTCAAGCTATGTGGCTGAGAAGAATATTGAAATATATGTCACATACAGAAAATGATCCAACTCCTATCTTCTGTGACAACACCTCAGCAATTTCTCTATCCAAAAATCATGTGTTTCACAAGAAAAGCAAACACATTGACACTCGTTTTCACTTCATCCGCGAGCTAGTCAATAATGGTGATATTGCACTTCAATTCTATGGCTCTCGAGATCAGCTTGCAGATATCTTCACAAAGCCACTGGGAAAATCCATTTTTTATTTTCAGAGACAACACTTGGGCATCATCAATGCTGATGTTTGTAACTGTTGAGCTTAAGAGG
>SNQJ01S0091829.1:32646-54653 GCA_010110895.2 Picea sitchensis | reverse complement strand
CTCACTTAAGGTATTTTCTTTGGGGGTTCTTCTCTGGATTTACTTTTCTCCATTGCATCCTTTATTGAATTATCTTTCTTTGGTTGACTTGAAGAAGGTGTATTGGTCTGAAGTTCCCTTGTAGGATTTTCCTTTGGAGGATTTACATGCACCTTTTTACTCCCGAGGTTGTATTATTTCTGAAGCTGCATAATAGCATTGTGGTATCCTTTCCTAAAATATTATGTCTCCAATGATAACATATCATCATTATCCTGCATAAACTTGTCATTTGCATCCATAAATTGATCATGTTCTTCTTTTGTTAAAAACAAATTCATTTCCGTATCATCACAACAATGCATTTTGTCTTCAAATGTTGGATCAAAATCCTCATTTGCATAGTTGTTTTGGAAAGGGGGTTTTATTTGTTGATCACCTTGATTTATCTGATCCCTTTTCCTGATCCGAGGAACTGGGGCTCTTCTAAAATTTTGATTTCTGGGTTGAAAATAATTTTGATCCCTAGTGGCATGCTTATTTTCCAAGGACATTCTTTCCATGAATCTTTCCATAGTCTTCATCATCAAATAAAACTTCTAATCTGATGATTGAAAAGTTGAGGGATGTGCTTCTCCTTGGACCTTCTTGACATCTCTGTTAGGATTATGTTTAATCTTCCTTGATGCCATAAAATTTACTTCGACTTCAATTGCATCACTCATCATATCATCTAATGTATTGGATATTCTTTCTCTTAACAACAAATCAAAGTCACTGTCAAAGGAATCAACATCTCGAAGTTGAGCAACTTTAAGAAGAGGTTTGACTTCTGTAGGAATTCAATTATAGACTTTCATAAATCTGGTTGAAAATTCTTATACTATTTCATTTGGTGATCTTTTTATATTATTGTATTGAGTTAGCAACTGGAGAAGATTATTTTTATCACTCCACCTAGCAAGAAAAAGTGTTTCAAAAGATGAAAAATTAAGGATACTTGCTGCAGGAAGGGATTTAAATCATTTTATGAATTCTCCTGAAATACTTTGTGCGAACAAACTGAGTTTGCATTCCTCATGATCTACTTCCTCTAGATCAACAAAATCATTGAACCAACCCAAATGTCTTTGGGCTGATTTATTTTCTTCAACATTGAATGACCTGATTCTTTGATTATAATTTTGAGGTAAATCATGCAATTGGGTAGGAAAGGCAAGAGGAGAAAATATGGTTGCCATGGCTCTAGGAGGATTTTGAGCCATTTGAACAATGTGAGCAGGGATAATATGAATAGGGATAGTTTGAATGGGGACAATGGGAATCAAAGACTGGAATTTATTCTCATAAAATATAATTTCATTCAACTTAGATTCAGATTTAGATTTGAACAAGGTTTGCTCAAATTTTAAATCAAAGTCAAGGTCATCAATACTTTTTAAACCGTATTTGGGTAATGATAGATTTCTTTCTAGGAAGGAAAATGATTTAATTGTCTTTTCCTTTATTTTGTGCAAGATATTTTCAGGATCATACACAGATGCAATAGGTTCTGGATCAGGTTTCCTTCTAGTGTATAGTTTCTTAGGAGCGAGGATTCCTTATTTACTCAAAACAAAAAACTATGTTATTGATATTTACAAATGAAGTCACCAAGGTAATAAAAATTCAGCCAAAAAAGGTGTCTGATTCACTGTTACCCTTAGGAATAAAATCTAAGCTTTAAATCGTTCTTCCCAAGGAAAATTTTCAATTTCGTCCCCGACAACAACGCCAAAATGTTAACATTGAGTAAATTGTTAGGATGAAAAAACAATCTACAAAGGTAACCTACAAACCAAATTTAAGAATGGAAACTAGCCTTTCCAATATAGAGAGGGCTCTTTATGAGACTTGATCTCTGATAGATAGTTTTCTTTCCTTGATGGCTAGATTTTAAACTTCAAGGTAGATTTTTAATAGGTCTGTTGACAAAATATAGTGCTTCTAGGGCTATGGAGTCAACCCCTGGAAACAAAGAAACAATGCTTGGTAGGTGGAATTACTTAGAGGAATAAATGATAAACAAGGTGATGAAGTTTAGTATTTAATTTGATTATGAATGGAGAAATAAGAAAAGAAACACACAACAAAATAAGAGCATCACAGTGGATGAATTATGATCTTAGTTGGGAAGGAAAAAAAAATTAAATCAGTTAAGTCTAGAGCACCACTTAGATGAATTCTGGAATTTAAAAATTACCAATTTAAATAGAATAGAAGTGCAAGTGAATATGAATACACATGAAATACATACAAAGAGAGTTGCAAACTTCAGAGCATCACCATTAGAATATTTTTCTTAAAGAACTCGAGACTTCTGCATTTATATTTCTTCAGTTTCAGGAAATTACATAGAGGATCAAAATATCTATATTTTTTCCCGTTCCCCCATGTTTACATCAAAATATTCCCTATATATAGAGAGAAAAGATATAATAAGTTGCTAGGAATCAAACTTCTATCTCCTAAAGTTGTGGATCTGGTTGTTTTCAAAATAATAACAACCTTTACAAACATTATCAAAAATAGGAAAACTGATCTGGCAATCACAAACTATCTGAGATGTTGTTTACAATCATAAAATATTTAGGAAAATCACAACCATACGTTTGTGATGGAATATTATGCGTGTTTCTGGACAACATTGCCACTGATGCACAATAGATTCTGGTTCTTGCTGTGCAACTACTGGCTGCGAAATTTGTGCAGTGATTTCATGCAACAGATCTTCATGCAGAGGTTGCACGTGCGAATCCAGTTGGCTTTAGAGAATGGGATCATCCAATTTGTCAGTAGATTCTTTGTTCAAATTCACCTACAGTTGTAAGGCCCTATTTGTCCTTCTCAATGACAAGATTTGTCTTTTCAAATTCTTCATCTGTCTCAACAAAGTCTCGTTTCTTTTCAATTTTAATTGAGCGTTGGAGAGAGCTATACATGCATTATCGATAATTGGTATGCACTCTTTGAAATGATCCATGATTCTTTCCTCTGACATCCTCTTTTCCTCCCTAAGATCAATGATTACATCTTGGGCCTCTTTGAGATAATTTTCAATCCAATTTATATTATTTTCTCTTACTATGGTGAGGTAGGCAATAACTGACCTGCTTGACTCTACGATGTCAGTGTTTCAATAATTTTTTCTGCTAGATGCCTTCTCAATTATTTGTTTTCTTGATAACATTGGGCTATGACGTGTTGATATTGCTTTAGTTTCTATTTCATTTCCTAAGTATTTTCATTTTCCTCACCTAACTCCACCTGTCTTTCATCAATTCCCTTGTTTTCACATTCAACAAGCTCTAGCTGAACTGTGTGTATGGGAAATCTCTTGGCAGAGGACTTGGTGCACAGTTTGTTGGGAGCTTGGATATCCTCAATTTTATCAGTCAATATTGACCTGCTTCTCTTCTGGGATGTTGGATGACTGAATGACGAGTCTTCTATTTCTTTCCCTTTTCTTCTTTCAGTAACATCTTCCTTTCTTACCTCTGAACTATGAAGTGGTGATTCCTACGCAGATAGAGGAATGTCTCCTGTAGGGTCTCTGGGAATGTGTTGGTTTTCTATCTGAGTTTATACCTTTAATATAATTGACCTAGGTTCAAGTCTACTAGGCTTCCAACAAAGCCTCTAAAACTATCATCCCTCCTGGTAAAACAGAAGGCAACGCGCTACACAGAGTGCACTGCGCAGTCTCACCCGAGATAGTATTAATGGGTGACTACAATACTCAGGTATTTGCAGTCCAGGATTGAGGGGAGATCTGATAAGTGTGCACTAAGATTTCTATTTAATTTATTAAATCAATATACTACCATTCTCGATTACACATGTAATATAATCAACTCATTATCTCATTCATTCATCATGCTAACATATACTCATAAATAGTAAAACATATAAAAGAATCCAATCACATAACACAGGTTTTACCATGGTTCACCTGCCTCTTGGGCTATGTCCACAAAGATCTGGCTCTTAAGCTCTTCTATTATGGTAGTTCCAAAACTACAGCATCGTGCACTTTAGAACTCATCCTTAGTCGGTTCAAGATCTATTGCGAGGCAAACTAGATCACACCAGTCTCCTTATCCTATGATCTAACCATCGAGATCCACCCTTCTGGCCTTCTCCAGCTCAACAACTTACAAAATTAGGTCGTATGACGGAGTATTACAATCTATTTATCAAAACAAGACTCGTCCTCAAAATCCCTCTTTTCATATCTCTCTCAGTTCGACTATAAGACAATTCTCCTCCTCTAGACCTCCTAGGTATCTATAGATATACAATTCTGGATCATCAACCATTAAAATGTATTACAAAAACCCTAATCCTAACATTGTTAGGTCTTCCATGCATGTGCACGTGCTGCTCTTCCTTCTAGCTGTCGCTTTCCTCATGCATGCCTTTCTTCCCAAAATATCCTTTCTTTCCGCTTTGGCCTGCTTCCAACAGGCCCCGAACACTGACATGTGGCTCGTCCTGGGCCACCTAGCCCCTGTGTGTTTCGTCGATCTCCCTTGTGATCACTTGGAACTTCTCCATAGTCTCCATTGCTTGTGTTTGGGCCTGCACAGTCTTCTCCTTAAGTGCGCCCAATATTTTCACTGCAATATCTTCGTTGACCATCCTTACACATTCTTCCTGGGTTTGTGCCATATATGTTTTGGCTTCCTCTGCCTGTGCAATGACCTCTACTGCTTGCTCCTGGAGTGGTTCTATTTGAGCCTGGTGCTCCTTTTTCTACATCTATGCAGTTATGAGTTTTGCCTACAGTTTCTTCATGTCTTGCGCCCCTTTGACATGCTCCATGATCAACATTGTATTCTACCTCCGCTTGAGGTCTTGGATAGCTGCGCTTATCCTTTCTCCTTCCTGGTCCCACTGCTGGACCTGCTGATCCTATTCCAGCTTCATCCAGAGTTGCACTGCTTTCTCGAACAAGTCATCTGCCGCGTGGAATTGTCTTTCTATCTCTTGTGTTTGTGTTGTTTCCTCATGTTTCCTTTACTCCCTCACTTCCGGTGGAGTGGTAGGTGTGAGATGCTCCCATAGATTCTTGATATCTTGTTGGTATTGATTGATTGTCTGCACACTCTGATCAATATTCTCTGTCACCATGAGTTCAACCGCCTGCACATTCTTTGGAATATTCTCGTAGGCTACGACCACTTTTTGTTCCAGTCCCTTCACACATTCCTTCTTCTCTTTGGTCTCTAGATTGGCATGCTCGAATACCAATTCCAGATCATCCCAGTTATCCTTTAACTACTGAAATTCTTTTGTATGTTTGCGTGCACGAGACTATACCTCCCATGTGACACTGACCTACAGTTTATACAATGCGTTGGTTGGTATCCATGGAAATACCAACTTTAGTTGGGTCAAGTCCTTTAGGGGTGTTTTCCCCATGATTTTTTCCATTCAAAACATGCTAGGTGTGACATGAAATGTTGAGCTCGACTATGCTATTGTCTAGATTGTGCCATGCTTTCTTGCTCAAGGTTCTCCTCCTATCCGTGATGCTGATGAGCCCATTTCTACGCTTCTATCGGCTTCCTATGCTTCCTCGATATTCTTGAGGAGCTATCACATGTATGCCAAGTCTTCTTGAATTCTATCCCTTTGGCGTGCAAAATTCTCAAAATCCCCAAATGTGAAATCCTAGACCACTTGGGCCACCATTTCTGCATCATCCTCTGTGATCGTGTATTCTAGAGGCGTTCTATGTGCCTTCATCTTCTTGCATGCACCCCTGGTCTGGGTGGATGGTCACTTAGTTTGGCCTAGATCTTGTGGAGGAGCATTTGATGTAGTCCCCTATGCTGCCTCAACCTGTCTCTGTTGTACTTGGGGTGTTTGTGTGTTCTTATTCTTCCTCATTTAGACTCCTGTCTTAGATGTTCCCCCTTTCTTCTGTTGTGTCTTGTTCTGACTTGTCCTTGGTTTCTTGGGCACTATGACTTCCTGTGGATGTGTCTGTTCCTGCTCTACCTCCTCATCATGTGTATGTTCCTATCTTACCTCCTTCTCCTCTATCTCTGTGGGTATTTCTTGAGTAAGGACTGAAATCCTCCATTTGTCTTCCCAATCTTTAATGGCCATTTGTATGTACCCCTTCATGATGCAGTAGCGCAGTTGTATCCATTACTTGTCGAGGTCCTTCCGCACCTGGATCCAAATCACATGTATAGTGGCTTTGAAGTTGGCTATGCCCTGATACCGTGAAACAACTTCTAGTGTTATCCTCCAAGTGTTGGTGATGGTGTTCTATAGTTCGTGGAGATATCCTTCGAATATGGTTGCATTCACTCTCCTATTCTTTGCATCCAAAGAAGCGCCTAGAGATAAGTATCGTGCTCTGTGGAAGGGTTTGGATTTAGTGGAGAAAAATGAGTATTTCAGCTCCTTCCATCCCATAATGGCTATCAGGATGAGTAGCCATGAATAGTGAAATTCTGTCCCCAGATCCTGCACATCCTTGCAGTCATCTAGGAATAGATTCAACAAATAAGGGGAACAGATTAGTGTGGTTCCCTCGACACACTGTGTTGTAGCTAGGACAACCCTGACCGAGACTTCATCCTTGCGGAATTTTTTGAGCAAGTTGCATGCCATAATTTTTGTGGTCATTCTTGTCACGACGTCACTAATACGCCTGATAATGATTCTACATAACCCCCTTTCGGTGCCATATTTTTAATTCATCTCCTCCGCCAGAGCTTTCTCCTTTTTTTTTTACCTGAGGAAATGTGTGGGATCCATGCCTCATGATGGCAGCCCTGTGATGTGTGCGATGAGCTCTACGTCTATTGAGATGAGTTACTCCAACCATAGATATCCGCCATGTGTGACCACCATCAACTGCTTGATGCATATGTTTGCATATTGGCCTCTCCCAAAGTGTAGTAGGTCCAACAGATCTAAAATCCCAGTTTTGGCTAGTCCTGCTGCCCACTAGGGTGGTTGATGGATTAGTTCCCCAAAGGGTCCTATACCCACAGTCTATAGGTAGAATTTCCTAGCGAACTTTGGGAACTTGTCCGTGTACGTTACATCATGGTCTAAGTACCTCAATTTCTCTGCATAACCTAATAAGTCTGCTGGTACATGTACCCCTTCTAGTATGCATGACAAAAATATTGCTACGGCAGGTTGTCTGCCCGGTGACCTGGGTACCGTCTACTTGTCCTTTCACAGTGGTGGATGACTCGAGGTTCCAGCCTCCATTGTTCATTCTTTGGCATATTTCTCTGGTCAACCATTGCCATATTCCATTGCTCCCTCCTGTTTCTGTTCTGACATGGTTTTCTGTGAGTCTTCTGGTGCGACCATTCCTTTCTAGTTTGGATCCATCCCATTGATTATCAGGGCTTCTATAGGGTTTTTTGGTTGCCCTAGGTTTCCTGCATCTTCATTCTGTCGGCCATCCCCTCCTTCTGGCCTATCAATGTCCATTTCCTTAGTTGTTGTTTGCTAGGTTTCTTCCTCGATGGGTGTGGGGCTTATTGGTGTTGCATCCAATGATGGTATTTTTTCCACATTGACGACTTCCCTCTGATTGCGTTTGTGCTTTGTTTCTACCTTAGGGTTGTTTGGAAGTCTCGATTGATTCTCCTTGTTTAGGTTGTTCCATAGTGGTAAGTTGTTTGTCAAGCTCAGTAGACTCTACAACCTCTGCAAACTTCACTCTCTGCTTCATATGCTATCTCATTTTGTGCCTTTTCCAATTTTGCAATAACCTTTCCACTCTTGTGTCCTTGCTTTGTATTGGCATCATGTGAAACTTTTCGAAGACGTACCATGATTATGGATTAAATGAACTGCCAGTTCCTTCATGCTTTCCATCGATTTCCTTCACCATATCAAGTTGGCATGATTAATGCGACATCTCATCATTCATTTCCAACATTCAATTCCGCTAGCCTTTATCACTTGGCACTTCTTTTGTTGTATCCACCTTTCTAGTTTTTTTTTATTTGAATTGACCGTTGGCCTTGTCTCCCTTGGGCTCGTATTTCCAAGTGTGTGTGCTTGTTGGCACAGGGGCACACCCAGGGTTCAATGCTTCAACAATGCACCAACAAAACCCTAACTACCAGCCCTTTCAACAACACCTGCGAAGAAGATGAAGTCTCACCCGAGGTAGAGGCAGGGGTGGTTGCAGGACTTAGATATCTACAGCCTAGATGAGACATAGATCTTTGATTGCAATACCTTAACAGAGCATTTAGCGGTTATCATTCCTTAGTATCTAGCCTTTTTTTACAGCACAGATAAACCGTAATTATAGAGAAACACAATATTCAACAAGATCCAACACATTCAAGCACTAAGCACATCAAAATAGACCAGATCTAGTACTCATTCACATCACCAAGCACTAAGTTATTGTATCAGATACATATAAACATACATTATTGTACTAAGAATAAATCATATGAGAAATAAAACAACCATAATGCATAAAGAAACCATAACATAGGATATACGTCGTTCACCCTCAGCCTGGGGATACGCCCACCAACTCTTCTTCTCTTTATTGCCTTTTGTCAATCATCTACATGCATAAAGCCACAGGATCCTACTCTGCATAGGAGAGGAGATGTGTGTGCACTTTGCTAGATCCTCCTTCCTTGAGATAGGTTACAGCGCAAAGCCCTCTTACAATCTACACAAGCTTCTTACATCCACTTGCACTTAGCTCTGCCAGTGTCCAATACAACATGCACAAAGCATTTATAAATATCACTTTCACTTAGAACAATATCACACAAATGCACATAATGTCTCCTCTTACATTTCCTAGACATATATTTATACATTACAAAAGGGCCTAGACATGGGTAAACCCATGGGCCGACATCCCCATACCCGTTACATAAGCCCAAAACCCAAAAATCCCTAAAAGGGGGGTGAGATATCGTGATCTCCACTTTGAATTGCGCTCCACATTTGACAACCAGTCGAAGTCCCAAAAAGGGGTCAAAGTGACCAAGGATATTCAAAACTCAGTCAAGGGCCAACAAGCCCCCAACACTCACCTGTGACTCATCTTGAGTCACTCTGATCTGGGTAGCTCCACCTCAAAATCCTTGAGCCTGGCTCGAGCTGCTTCGACATGCTGCTTCGCCAGGGCCTCCTACTCAGAGAATTCCTAAATAACTGCCTCATTCACAGGTTCTTCGAAGCGTTGTTCAACTGTAATGACTACTTGTTCCAGCTCTTCTCCTCAATGCTCAATTTCCTCAAACAGATGGCAAGATTTGTCCTGGACTGGTTGGAGCCTCTGAGTCACTTCCATGACTTTTCTCTGTATGGTATGGACTTGTTATTGAGCAGTGCACTATTCCTGGGACCTTTTCATCCTTTCAACTACTGACAGGAGTTTCAACTATGCCTGTACTATCATTGCTTACTTATTTTCGTCCTGGAGCTATGGCTCCAATGTATTCAGTTCAGGGTCCTTAGTAAGTCGCTCATAAGTATGCACACTTCTACTGCTAAGATGTTTACATTCCAAAGATAATGCTTTGATCCTCTCAATTTTTCTCCAGGAAGTGGCTTCTCTTTGGTATTACACGTCCTGTGGAGTACTTGGTACTATTCATAGCTCTAGATATTCTATTCTTTGTTGAAGCTGTTGGATGGATTCAACAAGCTTCGCTACTTGGTGCTCCACTGGGTCTTCCTCCTTTTTCTCTAAGCCCGTCATAGAGCGAATTTATTTGCTGACTGCTTCTTTTACTTCAACCTTCTCTGTGAGCAGTTTTTTCTTCTCTTACTAGATCTGTGCTCTCTCCTCTTTGAAATTTGTTTGTAGTTCATCCTTTTCCTATTGCTCAACTCAACGATTCTCTATCAATTCCTCTTGTGCTTGCTTGAGGGCCACTGTGGCCTGTTCTTTTTCTTCCTGTGCATGAAAAAGTTGAGCTTCGGTCGCATCAGCTATTTTATGGAGTTGGGTAGGCTCATCTCCCAACTCTGGTTCTTTTGATGGTGGGGGCACAGTGGACACTGCGTGGCTGGAGTGGAGGGCTTTCCGTACCCCTCTAATCTCTGCTTCAATCCTTTCGTACATGGTCTCTTGCTTGGCTTCATTTCTTTGCAAAAGATCTTTCAAGGCGTCTGATGCAACTGCGATGATTAAGTCGAAGTCATCAGGCATGAGCACAATCTGTAGCTTGGTCTTAATATCTTTTGTCATCTTCTGCGATGTGGATTTCATGGGAGAAACCTTTCTTTTGTTCGAAGGCTCTACATCATCAGGGGGATTTTGTGGCGGTATTACTTCTCCTTTATTCTACTTGTCTTCTTCTCCATTGTTCTCTTCTTTTTCTACTTCGTCATCACCTCCTCCGCTAGGTGATTCCAAAGATGTCTCTTCTGATGCACTGTTTTGTAATGGAAAAGAATCCTTCATCAATGCAGTTTTTTCCATTACGACGCGGTCCCAACGGTCAGATGCTAAGCTTTCTGATCATAACTGATTTTTTAACTGTTCGGGAATGACAATCTAACAATTATAATGTGTCTAATGGTTATATTTCTCTGCCATGGAAAAGTGACAATATGAGTTGCTATGATATTCCGACAATGTTCGAATTCTGGAGACCTTCCTTCTGCGAAGTATTCTCTAGAACTTCCTGTAACTTCTCTAACTTTTCTTTCTTCTTGCTAAGATTTCTAGCCTTCTTCCCTGTTATCTTTGTCTCGGTATTCCTCTTTCCATTCTGATTCTTATCTCCTCTTGGCATAGTAACTTCATGATGTTGGTGGTCTTTCCTAAGGTTCAATGGAAATACTTCTTCTCTGTCTGGGGTATGTGCTCTACTCTCCTGTACAGACAGGTGTTTCAAGTTTTCTTGTGTTATTTCAACTTCGACATCTAGATTTTTTGTCCTCATTAGCTTCGACTTGTTTTATTGTTCTTTTGGTAAGTGTGTTATTCTCTTAGCCATGAAGTCTCTTAGGTATTTAATTTGTTGTTCTAGAGCTTCCTCTTCTTTTCTTCGGGTCTGATCTTTCTCAATCAAGGTTTTTCCTAGTAACATCGAAAATGGGGCGTTGTTCTCAATAAATTTAACAACCTCAAATTCTTCCTCTGTCGAAGTTCCATGAGAAGTCATAGATGTCTAGGTAAGTATTCCACATGGGATTATCAACTTTCCTCTAAATAATCCTATCCCTCCCAATGAAGGAAACATAGCAGGATTTCCCAAAATTTCCTAGGTTCTTTCTGTCATGATATTCACTTGTGTTTCCTCATCCAGAACACAGTCTAAGTCGAAGTCTCTTATTCTTGTTTCTATGCACTCTTTTTCTGTGAAGATCTCTGATAAGTTGATATCTCAGTGGTCATTCAAGGTTTCTTTCATTTGCAGTAATATAGTCTCAGATTCTTTCTGGGGTTCTGCCATGGTCTGAGTTTCTTGGTCGTCCTCAGGGTTTTCTTGTCTCATATTCATTCTTTCAACCTTAGCAATCATTCTAGGGAAATCCAAAACTTCATGGTCCATAGCTTTACAACAAAGACAACTAGGTTTTCTACCAGGGCATTCCTTAGCAAGATGTCCTGGTATTATGGAACTGTAACAAAGAGTTAATCCTCTCTTTATCTTAAATGATCCCTAACCTTTCTTGTACTACACACTAGGATCATGGTGGCTAACCTGCAAAAAATTCTTCCTAGGATCTTGCATCCATTTGTTAGTCCAAAAATCCTTTCTATGCATAGGAATAACATATCTTTCACAATTTCTATCAGATATACTCTATCAAATCTTCTTTCTTCTAACTGTGCCCTATTTTTTAGATTAGGACAAAATTTATCAAACGTAACTAGATACATACTTTCGAAACAAAAATTTCCACTTATCTTACCTTTAACAGAGAACAAAGCTTTCAGATCTTATCTCTTCATAAAAAAAATTCACTATTCTTACCTTTATTACAGCACAAAGCTTTCATATCTTACCTCTTTTCTTCAGATCTGCCTCCTTTCTTATTATAGAGATTCACAATTCAAGTAGAGTACTGCATACTAGGGAAATAGATCTATGCATAGAGATTCCTCTTTTCCTTAGTTCCCAACAATCACAGTTTCAGGTCCCGGCAACAGAACCATTTGTTGGCACAAGGGCTGACCCAGGGTTCAATGCTTCAACAATGCACCAACAAAACCCTAACTACCGGCCCTTTCAGCAACTCCTGCGAAGAAGATGAAGTCTCACCTGAGGTAGAGGTAGGGGTGGTTGCAGGACGCAGATGTCTGCAACCTAGGTGGGACACATATATGTGATTACAGTACCTTAACAAATCATTTAGTAGTTATCATTCCTTAGTATCTAGCCTTTGTTTATAGTGCAGATAAGCCCTAATTACAGAGCATCGTAGCATTCAACAAGATCCAACACATTCAAGAACTAAGCACATCAAAATAGACCAGATATGGTACTCATTCACATCACCAAGCACTAAGCTATCATATCAGATACATCTAAACATACATTATTGTACTAAGCATAAATCATATGAGAAACAAAACAACCATAATGCACAAAGCAACCATAACACATGATATACGTGGTTCAACCCCAACCTCGGGATACATCCACCAACTATTCTTCTCTTTATTGACTTTGTCAATCATCTACATGCATAGAGCCACAAGATCCTACTCCACATAGGACAAGAGATCTGCACGCACTCCGCCAGATCCTCCTTCCTAGAGCTAGGTTACAACACAAAGCCCTCTTACAGTCTACACAAGCTTCTTACATCCACTTGCACTTAGCTCTGCCAGTGTCCAACACAACATGCAGAAAGAATTTATAACTATCACTTACACTTAGCACAACATCACACATATGCACATATTGTATCCTCTTACATTGCCTATACATCTATTTATACATTAAAAAATGGCCTAGATATGGGTAAACCCATGGGCCGACATTCCCATACCCGTTACATAAGCCCAAAACCCAAAAATCCCTAAAAGGGGGCCAAGATCCCACGATCTCCGCTTCGAATTGTGCTCCACCTTCAACAGCCTGTCGAAGTCCCAAAAAGGGGTTAAAAGTGACCAAGGATCTTCAAAACTTGGTCAAGGGCCAACAATGCTCCTTCTCCTTTTGGTGCACTGTGCCTCTTTTGATATCCTATAATATATTTAGTTGTTTTTTTTTACTGCGCGTTGAATTTCAAGTTTCGGGTGGTAAACTTTCCTTGTAAACATTCAGTAGACTCCCATTGATCATCCCTTTGAGTTCTACACCTCCTAAGTCCTTCAATTGTACAACTCCCCCATCTGTGACACATTTTACTTCATATGGTCCTAACCAATGCATTTTGAGTTTTCCTGGGTGCTGAATGGATTTATTTTCATACGTCTGTTAGTGTCCTATAATGGTAGCAGATCTGATGATTTAGATATTATTTATAGGTTTCATGATGAAGTTCCTATCTTGCTGGCCTGTTGTCTCCTCAAATAAATTTTCCAAATTTATGTCATTAGGTGATAGGATGGTCATTAGATGAATCATCTTTGAAATTTTAGGTTAAAAAGTCTTTAAATTAAGTTCTAGACTTGTCTTTTCAATAATTTTTGATTCTGTACTTCAAATGTAAAAAATCTCAAAAACCAGGTTTCGGTAGCTAAGGACTAGTTTTAAATGCGATGTAAGCTACCAAAATATTTCACTTTCGGCAGCTAAAATAGTAGTTGTGGGGCGCTCTAAGATGTTGAAAGAACAAAAGACTGTAAATGGTCATCACGTTAAATTAAATTTCTCAACTGTCAAGTACGTGTGCCATGATGGTTTATTAGTTGTCGAAAAAGACTAAAGGAGATCATATTGTGATCTGGGCGATCCATGTTTGGTTATAATTATTTTATGGTTTTTTATTAACCGTAAAACTAGCAAATCTAAGACTCTTGCCATTATTTCGGATCTTCCATAATCCAATATCCTTTGCCATTCTTTCTTTCACTTAAATGATCATGTGGCCCACTCTTTCTCTCCTGATCAAGTATTGAATTACCATTATGATTTGAAACCCTTTGTTTTCCAAATGTATTTCAAAAGTTGGTTTTCCATTGAAATATCTCCCTCATATATCACATTTTCTTTTGCTGATCCTTAATTCATCCTCCATCCACACTTTTTGTCTCCCCAAGCTCGATTCCATTGTATTGCAGATGTTGACATTGTTTTGTAGATGAAGAAGGGAGGAGCTCTACTCAGGAAAGAGCTCAATGATATAGCATATTTTGAATCTCATCCTGATATTTTCCAGATGTTCAGAGATGATGTATGCTACAGGTATTGTGAAAAAATCCAACGATTTCACCAAGGAGTGGCTGAGGCATTTTCATTAACCTTTGATGGAGCCAAGGCCAAGGTGGGAACAATTGATATGTAGGTTGATGAGGTCATTGTTGCAGCAGCAACAGAGTTACCTGGGACTGGTGAAAGATTGTTTAAAACAACCATTACTAAAGATATTGAGTTTAGGTCTTATCTCAAGCCTGAACACAAATGAATTATCTGGCAGAAGGATACTCCTAGGGTTTACCTTGAAGAAATGGAAACACTTACTCAAGGCCATTCAAGTTTACATTACATGTGAAGGTAGATATGGTAGAGTGATGATCTAGCATTTCAAGCTCATGAACCATTTTACTGGTAGGTGTTCTTTGAACCTTCCCTTCTACCTCCATAAGAGTTTGAAAAAAATGGCACACCAAGTTTAGGCCAAGCCTAGCAAGGTGCAGGATAGGATTTTCCATCATAGTCTCATAAAACTCATAGTGCTTGAACAATTCCAGAGGAGGGATAGGAGTTGGAAACATCTTCTTTTCTGTGGTGAATTTGAACCAGAACCCCAGCCTAAGGACAAAAATAAGACTTCATCCACTAAATATTCAACACCACAGAGTAGTAAAAGGAAAAGAAGATCCATTTCCCTAGTAAAGGTAGAGGACCCAACCTCTTCTTCTAAGTCCAAGAGAGCCAAAAAGATTCTTGATTTTAGTCAAGCTACAGAAGGGCAAGCTAGTTCCCGTGACAAAAATGTCTTGAATCTTCCTTATACAGATTCAGAGGAGGATTTAGAGTCATTGGAAGGAGAGATTCATGAGAAAGATGCTCCTGAAGAAGCACCTTTTTCACCAAAGGTTCTAGTCCTAGAGATTCCTGAAGCATCAACAAGAAAATCAAAGAAGTCAGCATCAAGAAAGATCAAAAATCTTGAAAAAGAAGTCATGGAGCTAAGGCTGCTAGAAAGGGTGGTTAAATCCCAAAATGAGACTATCAAACAGACATAATCAGAGGCAAGAGATTGTTTCAAAAGGCTTGCTAAACTGCATATTAAATTGGAAAAAAGAAATCAAAGGGTGCTCGAAGAAAACAAGAAGTTATACAAGATGGTTAGATGTTTGAAAACTAAATAGATGCTTAAATATGTGAATCTCATAGCACATCCTAGCTTAGAAGATCTATGAGAGGCTGCGAAAAACCTAAATGAAAAACCTTCAAGATTAAAGCTCTAAATGAATTCCAGTTTTTGAAGTATTGTGAAGCTTTAGTAAAACTGCGGTTTTGACAATTTATTCATTTTCCTCAAGGTGCTGTTAGTTGTCGAAAGATCTGCTTTCGACAGCTAATCCTACTCTGTTTTATACCTGTAAGCCATTGAAAACACAGAAATTGGCAGAATGCTTATCTTTTTTCTTAGATCGAAGAGTTTTGTTTCCAGATCATTTGGAAGAGGTTCCAAATAAAATATAAAGATTAAAGGGATACAAATCATCATCCTTTTCCAGTTTTTGAGGTAGATGCTAAGGCAACAAGGTTAAGTGGATTTTCAATTTTTGGTAAAAAATTGCTTATTTTTCAAAGTAGGATTTCAAAGTGCCTTGTCATTACTTTGAAAATTATTTAAGATGTCAGATATTGTTGAAGCTGTCAAATATTGTTGAAGATTTAGTTGTTAAAATTTTGACCCTTAAATTAGGACTTGATCCTACATATCATACTAGTTTTGATTTTATTCTATTTAAGTATTTCAGATCCATTTTATAGGATCTTGAACTATTATGTAAAGGCTATAAAGCTTATGACTCTTAGAAAAAGATCGTTCGACTTGGGGGGACCTGAATGAAAGGACAACATGGAAATGTCATCACCTACTATAAAAATGCTCAAAGGATGTAAGTGACTGTAAGGGATAAATACAAAGACACTTTATTTCCATATTCTTGTGTCATTTTTCTGTGGTGAAGTTTTCTTGATGTAAATTGTCATTCTCTTGTTTCTCATATTGTTTTTCTTTTATCATTTCTTATAAGAAGAGTATGCTTGGGATTTTTCTTGGACACCCTGATCTGGCTGAAAAACAATGTTTATGTTTTCTTCCGAAGATTGAATGTAGAATTCAGATAAGCTCTGCTCTGCATTTGAAATGATACCTGATATTTTACTCTTTCCATATCACAAATTATAAGGATCCACTAATATGACTTTCTTGCCTGGTTATATATGTCTCTATTATTTATTTATCAAATCATCTTTAATATTTGACTCCATTTTGCCCAATGGTCCATTTTTATGTCTCAACCAAACCAATTAAAAAATCCATAAACAAACCCATGTTCTGCATAAGTAGCCTAATATCCTATTCCAAACAAATCTAAATTTGATAGAGAGATACCTCGCTTAGTCTTGGGGGGATAGATCCCTGACTCAAAGTGGTTTTGTGGTTACCCCTGCTGATTTCCTCCTCAGCCTGGGAAATTACAGGGTGACAACAACGTCAACACTAAGTCTCCTTCCTTGAAAGTTTTCTTCTTGATATGTCTATCATGCCAAGATTTTTCTCTTGTTTTATAAAGATGTTGGTGGAACCCTACTAGGAGCATATATTCCTCCATGATCATTAGTTGATTCATCTTATCCTACACTGCACCTTGTTCTGTCATGTTCGTAATCACTGCTACGCGCAGACTGGGTACCAAAAATTCTAATGCAACACTATTTTTTGTCCATATACCATTCTGAATGGCATGTGTCCTATCAATCTATTGCATGTGGTCCTGTATGCCCACAATACTGTTGGTATTTTTAGGTCCCAATCATCCCTTTTGACATTAAAGATCTTTGTCAGTGCATTTTCAAGGATTTTGTTAAAGGCTTATAATGTTCCATTCGCTTGTGGATGATATGGTGTATTATTTTGATGGTGGACTTCAAATTCCTCTGTCATATCCTTAATAGTGTTGTTAATGAAGTGAGTCCCCTAGTCACTCATCAAAATTCTTGGGAAACCAAATCTATTGATCACTTGTTCAAATAGAAAATGTGTTGTTGTTTCTGTGCTGCAATCTTTGACTGGTGTTGCTTCCGCCCATATTGTCAAGTATTCTGTCACAACGATAATGTACCTTTCTACTATCCTCTTTGATGGTGGGTTAATTGGTCCCACAAAATCTATTGCCCATTTGTTAAATACCTGCAACATTACATGTGGTTGTAATGGGATCTCGTCCCTTCCATTAGGTTTACCAACTCTCTGAAATACATAGCATCCATGGAAGTATTATTTCGAGTATTTGTGAATGGTTGGCCAACTTAGTCCTGTGTGCAATACCTTATGCACGGTGTATTTTCCTGCATAATTTCCTCCTGATATTCCTTCATGGGCTTCTGATAAAATCCCGTGTCTTTCATGTTCTAGCACATATCTTCACAAGATGTTATCTACGCTCATTTTGTGTAAGTGCCTTTCAATCAACTGATAGTCTGCAGCCTGGACTACCGGGTTCTTCTTTTGCATGGTGTTGTATTCTTATGGCGCAGTCCATGTACTCAAGTACTGGATGATGTCTTCAAATTATTCATCGACGATCTGGTTTGAAAATAATTGTGTCTAGAAATTTGTCTTCTAAATTTATAGGTTCCTCTCCATTCGTGACCCTTGATAGGTGGTCATGTCTTGCATTCAACTTCCCTAGCTTGACTATTACTTCAAAATCAAATTCTTGAAACAATAGTAACCATCGACAGATTCTCCCCCCCCAACACTGGCTTGTTGACTAGGTACTTAAGGGCTGAATGATCTGTGAACATCTTGAAATGTTTTCCCAGTAAGTAATGTCCAAACTTCTGTAGTGTGTAGACCATAGCGAGGCCTTCCCTCTCTGTAGTGTTATAGTTCTACTCTGATTCTGACATTTTTCTTCTTGCAAATTCTATAGGATGATTCACATCTCTTGCTCGTGGCTGCACCAAAATAGCTCCAAGTGCTATGGCCGATGCATCTACATGTACGTGGAATGTCTTCTCCCAGTCTGGAAATACTAGTATTTTTGTGGTGACCATATTTTCTTTCAGCGTATTCAAACCGTGTTGAAAATCCTCATTCCACTAAAACTTTGTATCTTTCCTAAATAGTTTCTCCATTGGCACGATGATCTGCGCGTATCCTTTGATAAATTTTCTATAGTATCCTGTGTGTCCCAATGTCAATCTTAGTTGATGGACTGTTTTTGGTGGCAGAAGGTTATAGATTACTTCAATTTTGGCAGGATCTACTAGTAAACCTTGGTTGCATACTATATAGCCCAATAGTATCCCAAACAGTGTTTCAAAGATGCACTTCTTGATGTTTAATGTTATTTGGCACTGCCTGCATCTTTCTAACATTATCCGCAAGACCTCTACATGGTATTTCAACAGACTATAGACTATCCAATCATCCAAGTATACTTCTATAAACTGGTGGATAAATTATGTAAATGCAGCTATGAATACTCTGGAAAATATTGCTGGTGCATTCTTTAGTTCGAAAGACATGACTGTGTACTCGTAGGATCCCCATTCTATAGCAAAAGTGGTCTTGTATATATATTCCGATGCTACCTTGATCTGATGGTATCCTGAGAATACATCAGTGAATGAGTAAACTTCGTGTCCTCCTACGTTCTCCAACACTTCATCTGTGAAGGGTGTAGGGAATGGGTAATGTAGGCATTCATCATTCAACTTCCTCAATTCAACGCATATTCTTATCCCTCCTTGTTTTTTCTCCTGAACTACCATCGGGCTTATCCATTCTGATTCTTCCACAGGTTCTATGATGCCGAATTCCAGCATCCTATCCATCTCAACTTTGAATTTTAGCTTATAGATCATATTTAGTTTGTATGGTCGTTGTCTGATCGGTCTTGCCTCAGCTCTGAGTGGTATCTTCATTTCACCTAGCTCTCCTGCTATGCCCTTCATTTCTGTAAACGTTGTGGGGAATAGGTTGTTGTACTCGTGCAGTAACTTTGTTATGATTTCTACTATTTGCTCATCCTAGTAGTCTCCAATGCTGGCCATTTTGGGATTCTCAACTATCCCAATGTTGAGTTTATTCACCTTGATTGACGCAAAAATTACTTCTAATTATATAGGTGGACCTTCCACTTCTATTTCTCCTTCTGCTTCCTCTGGTACTTGTTCCTTCACATTGTAGCATGACAATAGTTCTTTCACTATCTATATGTTTCACTGTTGTTCCTCTGTTATGAGTTTGACTTCTAGTTCTTGAATGAATATCACCCCTCTTATTCATTTAAGTGATGCATCTATGTTGGGGTTATCATGCTCGAATGAGAAAGTGACTACAAAGTTCTGCTACAATATTGGCCAACTCATAGTTCCTCTGTGTAGTTCTTGATCTGTATACCATTTTGTTGGTATTCTCTCTAAGGTATGTATGAAATGATGGTGTCATTCCTCTGGGGGTGTCATTTTCCACAGCATTCTGCACTTCTCCATGTGTTCTGTTGGTGCCCCCTATCCATCATACTGTTGTTGTTACTTACTTCTCTGCTCTATGCCAAACCTTGTGTGCAGTAACCACTTACATTGGTACCAATCCTTGATTTTTTCCTTGTGTGTGCCCCACCATATTGCAAGTGTGGCCTTGAGTGCTATATCGAGTACTAAGAGTCTCTAATTTCTGAACACTTCATCTTCATAGTGTGTCAAGAATTCTTCTACATCGTTTACCCCATGGAAATTGGGTGGTTCACTTATCTCCGTACCTACCCATCTTACTGCATGGTCTATTCTTGCACATATTCTTGTGGAAACTTCATGTAGCCTCTATTGATAGCTCTCTAAACTTGTATTTGAGTTTGATGCACATGAAGTAATGCTCCACCAACTGAGTATCCCATCTATAGTTGGGTTTACGTAATCCTCATCTCACGCAGTTGTTCTATACAACTGGATGATTTCCTCCAAGTCCAAACAAGTAGGCTCTACAAACCTCTCCCCTTCTGACTGATCTAATGGCACAATGACCCTGTATTCTCTTGACTCAAATGCCATTTTTCGTGTCTTTAAATTGATTATGGCCTGGTTATCAAACTCCCAATCCAGGTCAAGTAGTGTTGGATATGGTGTTGTGTCGTCCACTATTTCAATCACTTTGAAGTTTGCTTTAGTGTGCACTCCATCCAGGTCCACTTTAACTCATTTCAATCTCCCAATTGGTAGAACTCTGTGTTGGTTTTCTAGTTTTAGCTAGATGGGTGAATATCCTAGTGTGGTCTCTCCCATACATTTCCATGTATTCTTGGGTAATATATTGACTTCAGATCCTAGATCCATCATGATATCTCACATTTTGAAATCTCCAATGTTGCCGTTCAACCCAAAATCCCTACTTGTTCTTCTCCTTGTATGTAGGTGATTGACTGTTTTTTGTTCTAGTTTTCCGTCTGTCTCTATGCTACATCTTTCTAATATATTTTGCAATATTTTGATAGAGGATGGATCATTCATTAGTTTTACACATGATTTCAAAAATATTTTGTTTGTACTTACATGTCCCAGGGGATACATTTCTTTGGTATGATCCAACGATGGAGGCATCTCGTAGTCTGGTACTTCCTTAGTCTGTTGTGTGGTTGAAGTCGACGGAGTGTCTTGCTTAAAAAATTATTGTCTGAATTTATTAAATGTTTCCTTCTCATTCTGTGCATCGAATTGTTTCCTTGGTTCAATATTCTTCTTCACCCAATGATGTTGTACTGGCTCTTGTCGGACTACGTCATTTCTTGTTTTAGCTCCTCCACATGTAACTATGTTGATGTTTCTTCCTTCATCCCTCGGTTCCACTGAAATCCATTGAACATTTTGGTTGTTTTGATTCCTCTTTTCCTGGATCTTCCCCAGTAACATAGGAATTTTTTCCGTGTCATGATCCGATGTGCAACAATACATACAAGTCGCTGGTGGAAGTGGACATTCTCTTACATAGTGTCCTGATTGTTGACAGTTGTGACATATCAATGGTCCTCTACCTCTTCCAACATCTCCTCTTGCTCGTCCTCCACCTCTATATCTATCTTGATCTCCTCACGGTGTGTTATACTGAGGCGCCTAATTGTACTAAGGCCACACTGTGGTGTACTGTGGTTGCATGGTATTATATGGTTGTTGCACAGTATTATATTGTTTCTCCGCAATGTTGTATGGAGATGGTACCTGGTAAAATGAGGTGCGTCTTACCCAATCATCACTTCTTCCTGCACCCTATATGCATATGATGTCCTCTCTCTCATCATGTCCATAGTTCTACAGTCTTTGTCATCATGGCCCACTGACTTGCAAAAGTTTCATTATGAACTCTTTGGGACTGTCTGGTATTTTTGCATCATTGGGAAGTGATATGGATTGTGGTTGTGTTTCTTACAGATTTCACACCATATTCCTCCTATTGGTAATGGATTTGGCATTCCTGCTGCCATGTACTGCATGAATGTTGTACATTCATTATTGTAGTGTCCTTCCATCCTACATGTGGCACATCAAACAACTTCTTGTGTGTCCTTAATTTTGATCTGATTTAGCTGGAATGTTAAGTTCTTCAAATCCTCCTTCATCTCTTTGATGGTTGGGTCCATCTTTTGATATTGG
>SNQJ01S0091828.1:68249-80464 GCA_010110895.2 Picea sitchensis | reverse complement strand
CCTTTTAATATCTCTTAAACCACTTTGACTACTTTGACCTTTTGGGGCTTCTAGATGACATATGAGGGTCCTCCAACTTCGTAAGGCCATAACTCTCTAACCGTGAGGAGTTATGTGACGTTCCACATAACACCAGAAATGGCATGAAAAGAAATATCCATCTAGGATACTTTCACTAAAAAATTCACTGGCGTTCATCTCATTGTTCCACAAATAAGCATTGGTTCTCTAACCATACTTCTAGGATAACTCAATCCACAAAGCGTCTTCCCGTGAGGGCTTTCACCATAAGGGGACAACTTTGGAGTTCATCCATTTCTATTTATTATAAAAAATGACAAGACAATAACGATCCATCTTTACATCAAACAATATTCGGTCCATTACCCAACCTTTGTGCTATGGGGTTGTCTTCAAGGGTTGACATCAATGACAACCAACCTTAATCAACATGTTGAGACCATGGAATCCCACAAAAGTACAGATCGAAAGCTGGTTGAGAACAAAAGAGCTAGAGTTTGCACAAAAAGACAATAGAAACCCTAGAATTACACCCCACAAGTACCTTGAGAAATACATTTTTACTGATTTGCACAAAGTCTTTTTCTGCGATTTTCCACACTTATTACAGGAGTTGATACTAAGGCTGAAGGAAAACCATGTAACGAACCAGATACGAAAATTAAAGTGGACCCTGATGAAGATTGAGTAGTTACAGCAGGTGAACAACAAGTTCACCTGTGCAGTAGACTTTTGGCTTAATTGTATTGTGGCAGGGTTTATAACAGAGTTTGTAGTCGACACAGTGAAGTCGTATAGCGCAGTGGAGAAATATTTTTTACGTGCACCTCGAGGAAGGTACATTCGATCCCTATATTTTTTTATTAAGATACCACTATATAACAAAGGTGTAATGACAATGGAGTCAGACAACTAAAATTCCCTGCATGCATGGGGGAAGAGGGGAAGCACTGACATAAAGAGAAGAAATGGAAGGAAGAAAGGATAATAGAAAGAAGGAGGAACCCTTGGACCCAATGATGATGGAGGATGACCAGATAAAACAAATCATGGTGAAAACTGGAAAGACACGTAGCGGAGTACCCCACGAATACAAGTTCAATACCAAGAAGAGAGCCATAGCCTCGAGGGAAGGCTTGGCGAGTGATGAGGAAGAGGTAGGGGATCTTCGAGCTGTGGAGCAGATTGAGGAAATCCTACGCACAACATATGAGAGGAAGACAGGAGGTCCAAAAATGGGAAGAGAAGGCATCCATCCTATCCATATTAATGTCAGTGTGGAACCCATAAACCCATGTGCGACTAATACACCAACGAGAACACCACCATTTAGACAACCGAAGTTCAGAAGCAGTCAGACAGTAGGAATTAAATATACACAAGGAACAACAACTGGAGGTTCCAGTTCAAGTAGCACTAGTCAGGCATCTACATCGCGTGGAGGTAGTAGTTCAACATTCAAGATGGCAGGACACGATCCCACCATCAGATTACCAAAATTTCAAGGAGAAGCAGCAGAAGACCTCGGGAAGCATTTTTTCATTTGTGCAAAGATCTCGGAAGAAAAACAAATCACTGGTGAAGATACCAAACTCGTGTAGCTAGCAATTATGCTAAGAGACTGCGCACTAGATTG
Source organism: Picea sitchensis (assembly GCA_010110895.2). Taxonomy (NCBI): domain Eukaryota; kingdom Viridiplantae; phylum Streptophyta; class Pinopsida; order Pinales; family Pinaceae; genus Picea; species Picea sitchensis. The sequence goes on along the minus strand of SNQJ01S0091828.1, from coordinate 78,807 downwards.
GTACATGAGTCTAGACACAAACACTTCCCCTGGGACGACAAGGACACTGACAAACATTAAGAATTTACTGATAAATGAGTTACAGAAGCCAAGCTCAGAGGATCAGTACATGAACGAGATGATCGAAATAAGACATAAACTAAGAGAGTATGTATGGGAGATTGATCAGAGATTCAAGCTACTAAAGGGAAAGTTAAAATATCTCATGACCGATATGCAACATTGACACCTATTTGTCAACTCACTACTCCCACACTTAAAATACCCATTGTGACAAAAAAAGTTCTAGACGTAGACAAAGGCTTTGCAGGTAGCCCTGCAACTGGAAGAAAACCAGTACCAACAGACAGACCTAGCTATTGAAGAACTGAAAGAGGATTTGAAGAATCTAACATTTTAGCTAAACCAAAATAAGAACAAGGAAAAACGAGAAGTTGTTTGGTGTACCACATGCAGGACAAAAGGATACCACACGAACGAATGTCCAATGTTCGCACAGTATATGGAAATAGAAATGCCAAATCTGTTACCACGAGGAGGACTATGGTTCAAAATATGCAAGAAGTCGGGTCATGACCCTTATCACTACATGATGATGCATAAATACTAGACAGTCCCAAAGAGATCATATTTCACATTTTGCAAGTCAGTGGGCCACGATGAAAAATATTTTAGAACTATGGAGTTGATGCGAGAAAGGACATCAGACGCATATAGAGTACAAGTAGAAAATATGACTAGGCAAGCAATGCTATAGTTTAATCAAGTTCCATCTCCATACAACACTGTGTAAAAGTAGTATAATATTATGTAGCAGCAGTATCATATTGCGTAGCCACCGTACAATAACGCGCAACCGCAATACAATACGACACATCCCCAGTACAATACCATGCAGTACAATTAGGCACCTCAGTATAACGTGTTGCGAGGAGATCGAGTAGGCTATAGAGGAGGAGGACGAGCCAGAGGAGGTTTCAGATGAGGTAGAGGACCAGTAGTATGTCACAATTCTTAACAATAGGGACACTATGCAAGGGAATGTCTGTGTCCACCAATGACTTGTATGTATTGTCGCGCATCAGATCATGACACAGAAGAATGTTTGACACTACTAGTAAAGATCCAAGAAAAGAGGAACCAGAACAACCAGAATGTTTAGTGGATCTCATCTGAAGCAAGGGATGAAGGATGGAACATCAATATTGTTACTCGTAGAGGAGATAAAATAGGGAATGACATCGTTCGAGAGGAACCAGTACAAAACTATGGGGTAAAGAAGAACATCGAACCAAGGAAACAGTTCGACGTGAAAAAGGAGAAGGATATATTAAAGGAAGCTCGACAAGAATTTTAGAAGGGGGACATGGTGTCGAATTCAACTGCGCACCGGAATAAGGAAGCACTAGAGTATGAGATGCTGCCATCATTGGATCATACCGACGAGATGCAACCCAAGGGACAAGTAAGTACAATCAAAGGCTTTTTGCAATCACGTGTAAAGGTATTAAGTGATCTGTCATCTGTGAAAATATTGCAAAACTTACTAGAACAATGTAGCATTGAGACAGAAGGAAATATAGAACCAAAGACAGTCAATCACCTACACATGAGAAGAAGAACCAGTAGGGAGTTCATATTGAATGCTAAAATCAACGTTTCCAATATGGGAGACATTATACTATATCTAAGATCTGAAGTTAATGTATTACCAAAGAAGACATGGCAGTGCATGGGAGAACCAACATTAGGATATTCACCTTTTCAATTAAAATTGACAAACCAACACAAAGTCTTACCAATCGGTAGACTGAAAGGAGTGATAGTAGATCTCAATGGAGTGCGCACTAAAGAAGACTTTGAAGTCATTGAAATATTAGATGACACAACACCTTACCCAATGTTTCTTGGTCTGGATTGGGCGTTTGAGAACTAGGACATAATCAACTTGAAAACCAGGAAAATGAGATTTGAGTCAGGATAATACAGGGTCATCACGCCATTAGATCCATCCGAAGGGGAGAGGTTTGTAGAACCTACTTTCCTAGACCTAGAGGAAATAGGCGAGTTCTACAGAACAACTGCGCATGATGAGGATTACGTAAACCCAACTGCAGATGAGTTACTCAGTTGGCGGAGCATTACTTCATGTGCAATAGACTCAAACACCGGTTTAGAGAAATGGAATCAAAGGCTACATGAAATATCCACGAGAATATGTGCAAGAATAGACCGCGCAGTAAGATGGGTAGGCACAAAAATCAGAGAACCACCCAGTTTCCACGGAATAAACGATTTGGAAACATTCTTGACACAGTATGAAGATGCAGTGTTAGAGAACTAGATATTGTTAGCACTTCATCTAGCACTCAAGGCCACACCTGCAATATGGTGGGGCGTGCACAAGGATACCATCATAGATTGGTACCATTGTAAGAGGCTACTGCACATAAGGTTTGACACAGAACAAAAAAATAACAAACAACAGAAGTATGATGGACATGGGGCACCAACGGAACACTTGGAGGCATGTAGAACGCTATGGAAATGCCACCCCCATAGGAATATCCTCATCACTTCATACACACTCTAGAGGGCATACCAGTGAACTGGTATATAGACCAGGAGTTGCGCAAAGGAAATACGACATGGACGACATTGCAACAAAATTTTACCGTCACATTTTCATTTGAACAAGAAAACACCAACATAGATGCAGCTCTAAAACAGATAAGAGGAGTAATATTCATCAAAGAACCAGATATAGAATTTATCACAGAAGAGAAACAATGGAATAAACAGATAGTTAAGGAACTGTTTTCATGCTATCATGTGCAAGAGGAAGCACTAGATGAATATGATCCACATGATATTCAAATTGAAGCGGAAGAAGGTGAAAGAGACATGGAAGGTCCACCCATAGAATTGGAAGTCATTTCCACGCCGATCAAAGTAAAGAAATTCAACATTGGGAAAACCGAGTATCCCAAAATGGCGAGCATTGGAGACTACCGGGATGAGAAAACAATAGAAAGAATAATAGATTTTTTGCGCGAATACATCGACTTGTTTCCCACAACCTTTACAGAGATGAAGGGTATAGCAGGAGAATTAGGAGAGATGAAAATACCACTCAGACCAGAATCAAGATCAATCAGACATCGACCATATAAATTGAACCCCATATACAAGCAGAAAGTCAAAGCTAAGATCGACAGGATGCTCGAAGCCGACATCATAGAACCATTCGAAGAGTCAAAATGAATAAGCTTGATGGTAGTACATGACAAGAAACAAGGAGGGATTATGATATGCGTCGACTTAAGGAAGTTGAACGATGCATGCCTACATGACCCATTCCCTACACCTTTCACGGATGAGGTGTTAGAGAATGTTGGAGGACATGAAGCCTACTCATTCACTGATGGATTCTCAGGATACCATTAGATTAAGATAGCACGGGAGGACATATACAACACCATGTTTGCGATAGAATGGGGATCTTATTAGTACATAGTCATGCTATTTGGACTAAAGAATGCACCAGAAATATTCTCGAGAGTGGTCATCACAACATTTAAAGAATTCATCCATCAGTTTCTTGAAGTATACCTGAATGATTGGTCAGTCTATAGTTGATTGAAAAATCATGTAGAAGTCTTACGCATGATGCTATAAAGATGCAGAAAGTGTCAGATATCACTAAACATAATGAAATGTATATTTGGAACATCGTTTGGGATACTATTAGGCCATATAGTATGCAAACAAGGTTTACTAGTAGATCTTGCAAAAATCACAGTCATTGTTAACTTACCACCACAAAAAATAGTCCATCAGCTAAGAGAGACGTTGGCACACATAGGTTATTAAAGAAAATTTATCAAAGGATATGCATAGATCACTGCACCAATGGAAAAGCTGCTAATAAAGGATACAAAGTTTCATTGGAACAACGAGTGTCAACATGGTCTGGATACCCTAAAAGAAAACATGGTCATTGTGCCGATATTAGTATTTCCAGACTCGAAGAATAAATTCCATGTGCACGTAGATGCATTGGCTATAGCACTTGGAGGTATCTTGGTGCAAGAAGGAGAGGGATACTTGGATCACCCGATAGCATTCGCGAGAAGAAAGTTATCAGTCTTCGAACAAAACTATAACATGACCGAAAGAGAAGGCCTATCTATGGTCTATGCACTTCAAAAGTTCTGGAATTACTTATTGGGAAAACACTTTAATATGTTCACAGATCACTCATCCCTGAAATACCTAGTCATGAAGCCAGTGTTGGGGGGGATAATTTGTTGATGGTTACTACTATTCCAAGAATTTGAATTTGATGTAATAGTCAAGCCAGGAAAATTGAACGCAGGAATTGATGACTTATCAAGGGTCACAGATGGAGAAGAACCTACGAATTTAGAAAACAACTTTCCAGATGCACAATTATTCTCAATACAGATTGCTGATGAATACTTCAGAGATATGATTCAGTACTTGAGTACAAGTACTGTGTCACAAGAATATAGCACCGCACAGAAGAAAAACCTGGTAGTCTGCATTGCCGACTATCAATTGATTGCAAGACATTTATATAAAATGGGCACAGATAGCATCTTGCGAAGATACGTGTTAGAGCACGAAAGACCCATAGTTTTAGAAGAAGCCCACGAGGGAATAGTAGGAGGGAATTATGTAGGTAAAGATACTATGCAGAAGGTATTGCATGCAAGACTTTGGTGGCCAACGATTCACATAGATTCAAAGGAATACTGTCAAACATGCGATGTTTGTCAAAGGGTAGGCAAACCCAACAGAAGGGACGATATGACATTGCGACCACAAGTAACATTACAGGAATTTGACAAGTGGGCAATAGACTTTTTGGGACCAGTCAAACTATGAGAAAAAAGAATAGGATCAAGGTACATTATCACTACGATGGAATACTTAACAAGATGGGCGGAAGCCGTACCAGTGAAGGATTGCATTGCAAAAACAACAACGCATTTTCTATTTGAACAAGTAATCACTAGATTTGGGTGCCCAAGAATTTTGATGAGAGACCAAGGCACACACTTCATAAACAGTACCATCAACACTATGAATGAAGAATTTTAAGTCCATCATCAGAATATCACACTGTATCATCCACAGGAAAATGGCACAGTGGAAGCATTCAACAAAATCTTGGAGAACACACTGACAAAGATTTCCAACGTCAATAGGAATGACTAGGACCTCAAAGTACCAAAAGTATTATGGGAATACGGGAGTATGTGCAAAAATTTGATAGGGAACACACCATTTAAACCAGTTTATGGCCAAGAAGTAGTGGTGCCATTAGAATTTTTACTACCAAGCTTGCGGGTAGCAGCAATCACAAAAATGATAGAATGAGGCACAGTATAGGAGAGACTGAATCAGTTACTGACCATGGAGGAAGACTGAATCTTGGCAAGATTTCACCAATAAGTTCAGAAATCACGGGATAAGGCTTGGCACGATAGACACATCAAGAAGAAAAATTTCAAGGAAGAAGATCTAGTATTGATGTATGACAACAAATCGTTACAACACCTAGGAAAGCTCAGAATGCATTGGTTTGGACCATACGAAGTAAAATCTGTCACGGATGGAGGAGTTTTAAATTTACAAGATTTATCAGGTGCAGAACTTAGAGGAATGATCAATGGGAGCCAACTGAAGCTGTACAATGATAGTCGACCATCCACCTTGCAGTAAAAAAAAACAAAATAAAAACAGTACATCGAAAAATAGCCAAGGACTGCGTAGTGCGCCGGAATTAGAAAGGCTACACGAACTAAGAAACACAAATTCGGCAAGGAGAAGGAAAATGATCACACGAAGAAAGGGAAACAAGAGGGAAAAGGAAAATCAGAAAAAGAAGTATGACAAGACAACGTTAGGAAGAATTAAAATATGGCAAGGACCGATGGGACATCACATTAATCGCACCAACTAGATATGGAAAAGCAGGGGTAATGGAAAGTACGAAACCGCCAGAGATGCATTGAACCAGTAATCAAGGTGCATTAAGCCCATAATCAAGGAAGCGTCCTCGACAAGATTCATGGGAAATCCATACAACACTTGGATGTGGGAGCCAATAGTCTATTCAAGAAAAGAAAACAGACGCAGAGAAACAGAGGATAAAGAGAACAGTGTGAGTTCATAGAGATCATAGAGACCATTCAAATCCAGCAAACACTTGAAATTCACCGCCATGTCACTGTCCAAGCAAGAAAAAGTGAGGCAGACTGCCAGGAAAATCCAGAGTTCAGACCAAGTGAAGAGGACAGGTGAAAGAATGTGAACAACAGTCATCAGATATCATCAATGTCGATGAAATCCCATCTCCAGACACAACACCAATAAATCGTACACCTATCCTGGAAGAAATCCAACAGCCAACACTGGAGGGCATGAGTTAGGAAATACCAGGGGAAGTACAGGAGTGATAGAACTAGGGAACAAAAACTGTGAAGGAGATGTAGCCAGAGCATACAGAGGTAGATCCAAAATTCAATGGCACAACACCAAATCCGACAACAACAGTGGAGCCAGATGAGTCTCAAACGACCATATCAGACCACCCAGGAGGGGAGACAGTTGAATATGTCTCTGCTTGGTCGGAATGGTATATGGAGGAGAAACCATAAGTCGCTAGAACTTTGAGCCAACCACCACAGCAATAGAAAGACAAGATACAGATACCAAGGTCACCCCACAAGAAACCGACAGAAGAAATTGTGCTACCGTGCATACCAGCTAGGGTATAGGTAGGATGAGAGCTACCGAGTCATATCAGGAAGCTCAAATACTCAGACCATGATGTAGCAGATGAAGAAAAATTCCCATAACTTGCGAAGAGGGTATTTATACAGACTATAGGCACAAATCGAGTTGGAGAACTGATCAACCATCCATACCAGTGGGTAACTGCGCAAGAGAAAACAAGAATTTTAGGTCTGTTGGACCTACCACATTTTGGCAGAGGCTAGTACGCAACAACGTGCATCAAAAAAATACTAGTAGTCACACATGGAGGGGACATATGGTTGGACAAGCCTGTCCCCATAACCATTGATCTTATTGCGAAAATAACAGGGTTACCAATTCGAGGTATGGATCCCACGTTGTTTTTGGATGACACAACCAAGGAGGAAGCACTAGAAGAAGAGATGAAGAAGAAGTATCGCACCGACAGGGAGAAAAGAGGGATAATTATCAAGAGGATCAATGACGCAGCCACACAATTCGGCATGAAAATCTTAGCCTGCAAGCTACTAAGAAAATGCCACAGGGAGTAAGTCCCAGTTGGAGTTGTTGCAGTTGCATCCCAGTGTGCAGAAGGCACCTCAATGAGATGGGCACCGTACCTATTGAACTTGTTCTTGGATGACTGCAAGGATGAACAATACCAAGGAACAGAGTTCCACTACTCATGGATGATCACATTAATAGCCTTCATGGGATGGCAGGAGCCAAGGTATGTAGTTTTTTGTACCATACCAAAGCCAAATCAAAGAACGAGGTATTTGTTGCTCAGAGCCAGGCCAGACTCGAGGAGCAAGAAGATGAACGAGTCCATTTTTTAGGGGTACCTATGCGACCTACAAGAATCCATCTCCAAGATGTGGAGAATCACACCAGAAGTTGTCACACGATATGCGGACATCACCAATTTCCAGTACACATGACACAAAATTTGGATACAAGAAAGGAAGGATCTGGATAAGCAATGGCTAAAGATGTGCTACTACATCACAGAGGGTGATATTGACATGGTCATCGACGAATGGGCTGATGAATGGAGGATCCCAACCATTACCCAGGAAGTGCCGGAAATAACAACAAAAGAAGAGGCAGAGAAGGGCCAAGGCAAGACAACATAGACAGACGAAGGGCCAAAGAAGACAGGGAACTAGAAGGGGAAGAAGGAGAGTACACAACCAACTAAGGGACAACAAAAACAGGTTGAGGGAGCGTAGGATATTGCCCCAAATCCCAACACACAAGAACCAGGGGGAATAAGATACCAACCATGCAGACAAGAGGCGCGTGCAAGAAATCAAATACACAACAAACACCACCAGAGTATATGATCATGGATGATGACGGGGAGATGATAGCCCAAATGGAAAAGGATTGTCTAGCCGAGGATCTCAACCATGCTACACACCATAGGGACAAGATCCAAAAGGAGTTGGAAGAGATGCAGCAACTCATCAAGTAGATCGAAGAAGGGCCAATAGCCAGCAGCAGGGTCATCGAACCATCAACACCGCAGATAGAAGGAAGAGTGAAAGAAGAAGAATGAGAGTCAAGCCAAGGGATGTTGCAGCCACACGTAACATTCCATATCAACCCTAGTATGTTGCACATGGACAAAATTGTGGGGCAGACACCCTTGAAGGAATTAATCCAAATCCAACTTGTGTTGACAAGGATACCATCAGGGGAACTACACAGGTTGCAAGTGAGCGTAAACCATGAGGTAGAGTCTTGCGCATGCAGAGACTTAACCGAATCGAAGCAGGCAACAAATAAATGGGACCCACTAGAAATACTATATGAGAAGGCTAAATCTGATACCCAGGAGGAAAGGGACCGCATAAATGGATTGGAGAAAAAAGTTGCAGGAACTTATGATAAGATTCCATGGGCCGCCCAGAGTGAGGTAATCATAGCAACATAAAAGATTGATCGGATTGCGTAGGAAATTGATCAATACCATAAAGAGATCGAGAATCTCCAAGAACAACTCATACCAACCACTCAATCAATAGTCAAGGAGAAAAGGAAGCAGGAAGAAACAACATAGTTGCAGGAGATAGAGAAACATGTTAGCACAACAATTGACTTGTTTGATAAAGCAACGCAACTTTGGACCACATTGGAGGAGGATCAACGGGTCCACAAATGGGACATGGAAGAAGAAAGGATCAACACAACGATCCAAGAACTCAAGCAGAGGCAAAAGACAATACCAATCATAGAATGTGTCAAAGGGATGCAGGATATTAAGAGATTGCAGGCAGAGATAATCATTGCGCAAACCCAGAAACAGGAGCTTCAGGATAAAATGGAGCCATTGCAAGAGTGGGTAGCAGCAATTCTGGCACAGGAAGAGGAAGATAAGACACAGATAGAACATACCTAGGAAAAATGTGCAGGATTTATGAACGATGAAGTTGCAGTCCAGGTAGTGGACACAATCAAGGAGAAGATTGCGCAGGTGAAGACACAAGAAACAGAGATCAAGGAAAAGTTCCAGACTATCACCAAGGAGATCGAGGACGCTCAGAAGGATTAGGTGGTTCGGGACGAGCCACATGTTAGTGTTGGTATCCTATTGGCAGCAGGCTGAGGCGGAAAAGAAAGACGACTTTGGGAAATAAAGCATGCAGAAGGAAAATGACAACTCGAAGGAAGCACAACACGCACGCATGCAAGGAATATAACAACTGGAAGGAAGAACATCATGCACGCATGGGAGGAATACCTAATGAAAGTAGGGTTAGGGTTTTGGTAATGCATTGTAATGGCCGAAGAGCTCGAAATGTATAAATATTGATACTTAGGTATCATAGGGGGTTGGTCATTGCATTGTTCAGTTGGATTGATATCGGTAGATGATCAGTATTGTTGGTTTTTGTATTTATCAAAGTATTGTTGCTAAGATAGTGATATGGATGAGTCAATGCGATAGGTAATGTTTTGTTGTATGATCTATTTTGTATAAGTTGTTGATCTAGAGGAAAAAAAGGAGAGTATATTTTGAGGGTTAGATCATAGGATGTGGAGCCTGGTGCGATCTAGTTCGCCTCATATAGATCTTACTCAACTGAGAAGGGTTGTAAGCGTGCAATGCTAGATACGGATAACCATCATAATAAAGAACAAAGAGCCAAATCTTTTTGGACGTAGCCTAGGAGGGGGTGAACCACAGTAATATCTATGTTGTGTGATGAATGAATGTATATCTTTCCTATCTTCAACAATTATTATTATGTTGAATGAATGAGTTATTATATTTCTTGTTTAAATGTTGTTGCGATGTCAAGTGAATAAGCTATGAGTTTTACTGCATAGTCGTGGATAACAGTAGATTACAATAACAATTTATAATGAATGGTTCAGAATAGAGACCCCATATCTCGCGCTCAATCCTAGGTTGTAAACACATGAGTCTTACAGCCACCCATTAAATCTATCTCGGGTGAGACTGTGTAGCGCATTCCATGTGTTAAGTTGCCTTTTGGTTCACTTGGAGGGCTGATAGTTTTAGAGGCTTTGTTGGAAACCAAGAAGACATGAACCTTGGGTCAATACAAATTCAGACCAGATAAAGGAATAGTAATAACCAACACTCCCCTATTATTTACCCCTCTCTCTTCCACATCTCTCGCACCCTTTCTCTCTCTCTCTCTCCTCATTGTTAATTTGATTCTCTCTCTATATTCCCCTCTTTATCTCTCTATTCCCCCCCCCTCTCTCCTTTTTTATCCCTCCCTTCCTCTCACTC
>SNQJ01S0091828.1:50039-67956 GCA_010110895.2 Picea sitchensis | reverse complement strand
GTCTATCTCCCGTTACATCTTCCCCTTTTTCTCTCTATTCCCTTATACTCTCTCTCTCTCTCTTTCTCCTTATTGTTAGTCTCACTATCACTCTCTTTCTTTGTCGCTCTTTTTCTCTTTCTCATTATACCTCCCTCTCTATATCTCTCCATATCACTCTCGACCTATCTTATGATATTATTGGATCTCTCTCTCCCTTGATCCAGGAGGATCTCGGTGGCCACCCACCTTGTCCAACTGGCTCAAAAAGGTGTTTTGGCAACTTACTATTTTTGGCATTTTTTTTGTTCTTGAACTTTCAAGGCCATTTTGAGGGCCTAAATGACGCTTTTTATCTATCATGCATGTAAATGATAGCCAAAGGATTTGATTAATCCCCCTAAATGAATATCCTCATCAATAAATTTCCAACGAGCTATCATGTACCCTAAATAGAGATAGTCTGCAAAAGTTACGACCACGAAAAGTTCATGTACTAACTTACGCCAATGAGGCCCACATGAATTTCGTGGTACTCATGTTCTTGTGAATGAGCATATTCATCAAATCTCTTCTCAGAGATAAGCTACCACCATTTTAGCAAGCTTGTTTTCAGTCTGCATTTTACAATTTTCAACATATTTCTTATTTATAGAAGCCTAGTTTTATTGTATCTCTGTTATTTTTTACTGTGTATTTGTGTTTATATTATAAATCCATGGTTTCATTTCGTTCCACTCATAAATCCAAATCAGTGCTATCAGAGTGGTTTTATCCTTGTCGTTTTCTTAATGCATGTCCCTGACACGGTCAAGGTATAGAGAGTTAGGTATAAAGCTTGTTTCTCTTGAGGACAATTTCTATGAAATGCTAAAGAAACCGTCTATGGCGGGTGAAAATAAAGACAACAGGACATGAGATCATTTCAAAATGTTTCTCAAGGGACAACTTTGCACAAATCCTTCAATTGTTGTCGACAAGCGACACATCCACCTCAAGAAGAGGTGTCACCCCCTTCCAGATACAGATCAATTTTGATTTTCCTATATTTGAAGGTAAAATAGATGTCGATGTCGTAGATAAATGGTTAAACCTTCTAGAAGGGTATTTTTCTATCCACAACTTTTTCGATAGAGAAAATTTACATTTGTGCTCCTCAAGGCCATCCCCCATGTCAAATATTGGTGGGATACTTTTTGTGAGAAAAAGGAAATAGTGGGATGCACATTATTTGTAGTTGCACCCACTTGGGGTTCCTTGAGGGATGTTATTAAGGAAAAATAATATCTTGTTGTAAGTTATGATGAATTATATACAAGATGGACCACACTGTGGTAGGAAAGAAACCGAGTAGTGCCAGATTTCACTAATTTCTTCCATACCTTGCGCACCAAGATGGGTATCAAATATTATGAGTGACATCTAGTGCTCAATTACTGCGACAGCATGGATAGATACATCCAGACATAAATGAATTTCTTGGACATCTCATCCTTGGGTGTGACCTATCAATATGTCATCAAAATCGAGTAGACGCTTAAAACAAATATGCAACATTTTGGGTCTGGGAACTCCTCATAGAAGAAGTAGGGAAAGGAAATCCCTAACCCATAGAACAAAGGACAAAGAAAATATGGGAAACCAATCCAAGCCACAAGAAAAGAAGGACAACGAGAAGACAAAGAAATATACCACAAAGTGGTTTGACTTCCATGAGAGCCCCTAGTAGAACACAACTGATTACCGCTCAAAGTAGTCATTGGTGGATGAGGTAAAATCCTTTGAATCAGATGTGGGTTTTGAATTTGAGTCAAAATGAGAAAAGGGGAGACAGATCATTAACGAAAAACCCAGTGCCACCATTTCTACCACCAAGATCCATCTTGGTGAACCTGATGAGCCATAGGAAGGCGAGCACATATTTCATTCACAGATGTAAAAGACACTCTGTTGCACTTCATCGTTGATAGCGATAGCCAAAAGAACCTATTACGTTGTGGAAGCCCAATCGTTCTGGTACAGAATAAATACAATACTTGGTGACTCTGCATTGATTATCAGGCCCTAAATAAAATCAGAGTCAGGAACTGGTACCCAATTCCCTGAATCGACGATCTCCTTGATCAAATCAAGGGGTGAAATTTCTTCAGTATTAAGGATCTGAAATCTGGATACCATCAAGTCTCAATAGAATCGACAGATGTATGGAAAACTACCTTTAAGTCAAAAGAAGGCCTTTTTGAATGGATGGTCATGCCCTTTGGTTTGTAAAATGCCCCAACAAATGTCATGAGGATGATGGATGATATCTTGCAACCTTTCACTAATTATTTTTTGGTGGTGTATCGAGATGAAATCCTCATCTACAACAAAACTTGGGTAGAACACTTGCATCATATTCAAAAGGTTTTGCACACTCTCCGTCAGTGTAAGCTATATGCCAACTTGGAAAAATGTTCCTTCAACACGGACAGGGTCTAATACCTAGGCTACATTGTTGATGCACATGGTGTGCATGTTGATCCAACAAATACACAAGTCATCCATGATTGGCCATCCCCAACCATGCTCACCGAGCTTCACAGATTCTTATGCCTTGCCAATTTATATTGAATCTTCATGTTGGGATTCACCTATATTTCATGGCCCCTCAGCCAAATGACCAGAGGTGGTGGTAAGGACAAATTTGTGTGGGGCCTATCCCAATAGAAAGAGTTCGATGATATGAAGCAACACTTGTGATCCACCCCAGTGCTTTCATTACCTGACCTGCAACAACCCTTTGAGATCAAGACATATGCTTCAGACTATGTTGTGGCCGCATTCATCACTCAACATGGCCATTGAGTTTTTGGAATTTTGTTTTGAGTTTTAAGCCTTATTTATGAGTTTTTGGGAAGGGTAGCGCTCCTCTACTATGTATACCAGAGCATTGATCTATTATCAACACTCCCATGTAGTGTATATCAGAGTGTTGTAGCACACTCTTCCTTTGAAAACATGAGCATTGATCTAATTTTCTGAGTTTTTATGCCCCTTTATGCTCACTGTTTCTCAGTCTAATACCGAGTATATTTTTTCTTAGAGAAATTTTGAATTTGTTTTTCTAATAGTTCGGAATTTATCACTCATTTATGTTTCTCCTTTGAGTTTGCAAATTTTCTCTTAGTTGTGGTTCCCTTGGGTTTACATGATCCCTTGTTTTTTTTTCCTTTTGATTTTATCTGATCTTCATCTCATAAAGATTTCAAATTGCTTGACTATTTAGGATTGTTCATCAACTAAGGTTTGCAAAGGTTTCTTGGTATTGAGCCTTCTTGTATTCATTTGAAACATATCACTTTTCTGGATGATACGACTCTTATGACAACCTAGCTTGATTTATGTTTCTTGTTGCTCTTCATTTTAGGATTTTAGTGAGTGTTTATCTTCTATCTCTTTTGAATCTTTGAGTTATTGATTGAATGAGTTATCATATTTGTTTCTTTCATTTCTCATTATCCTTTGACTGTATTCTTTGTTTGAAATTGTTTTTATTCGTCTCTCTTGTATTTGCATATAACTCTTTCATTTTGATTGAAAGTAATGAAGCATTAAAGGATTTGCATTTTCTTTCTTTTAAAATCAAATAAAGAAGATAATTGTGTTCTTTCTTTTGGGTAGTGTAGTAGATTGCATTTAGAAAATTGTTTTTGAGAATTGGGTGTTTTTATTGAATAAAGTTGAACCTCTTCTCCATCCCATATGTAGTATTCACTGAAGAAAAATATTTGCATCTCATTATTTTGCATTATTTTGGAGTTGATTCTAAAGCATCATAAGTTTCACTTTATCACCATTGAGTAAAAAACATTCCTAAAATGAAGCACTTATAAAATTGATCAGACACTTTTATATTATTTAGTAGAGAACCTACATTAGCTTAAAGTGTAGGGATTTGGAATAGGTTGTGAGGATAACTTTCAAAGCCATCCATAAAAAATAAAAACTTGTGCTAGAGAGCGATAAATACAATTGTTCATATAAGAATAGTCTGGATCCCCCTCTCACACAGGGGTTAAACATGAGGTCACGTGTGGGAGCACAACGGAGATTTCCCCTTCGAAGCTTAACCCATGTAGTGGAAAGTTCATATATTGTGGGTTCTTCCTGAGAAACAAATGGTCTCATTTGGTCTCAGAGCTTCGTGAATCCTGAATCCATTTGGGGTTCTCAGTAACATTCCGATCCACTTGTATTCAATTCTCTTGAAGAATTTAAAACTTGTTATCCTGCCTATACGTTCCTTCTTGATTATCGACTATACCCACTCGGAGGCTAACTACTAGTTGGTAACCTTAGTGGCCTATATATGTAGGGTTGATACATAAGGTGATGGTGAAGGGGAGTCTTCCCTGTACCTGGGTTAGACGCTGGCCAAAATCACTCGGGCTCCTTGGAGGGTACACCCACGGGTAAAACCGTGTGAGAACTTGCAACAAGGTGTAAGTCCATTAAGAAGGTCACCAACATAACTAATTCACTAGCTCTATGCTAGCCCCTTCCTATATTGATCTCATGATGTTAGATTTCATCACCAACTAGTAGTTTCATTATGAGAAGGTTTGTTTGATTGTTTTCTTCTTAGATTTGTAGTGTGCGTTGTTTGTTTTCCTTAGTGGACCTTAGTTTGAGTCAGTATCAATGGCATCAATTATTTGGAGTATCAATGAAGGAACCCCTTTTCCCAAGGAACCTTTCACCTTTCCTTCTTTTGGAAACATTGGTCCTCCTTGCATTGCCACTTTGAGTCTTCCGAGACTCACCATCAGGTTATTAGTTTGGTTGTTCCCCACTACGGTGATCTCAACTTTTCCCAGTGCTTCAAATGCACATAATTCTTCGGATGTAAGCACACCACCGAAAAATTAACCTCATGTCAATGTTTTTCCTTCTTCACCCATGAGGTTTCCTTCCCTTTCTCCTTCTTCGCCTAGTGAAATTTATAAAGCAAGTAGCCAGGTTGATAATAAGAAGAAGAAACATAGGGGGAAGAAGAAGAAGAATAAAAAAGATACCAAGCCCCCAACTAGTTCAGGTCATGTTGTATTTGAGAAACCAACTATTGTTAATTGTATTGGGAGTGTTTATAAAGTCGACAAGTCTAAAACAAAGAATCCTACACTCGAATTCCCTTCCAAGATTTGTAAGAGTGACAACCTTCTAAGGGATTTCCCTATTCTCCCCAAGGTCTTAGAAATTTGGTCTTCCACGTCATCATCCCTTGTTGAACATGCTAGTGACACCTCATAAACTAGTGACGTTAAGGTTGGTAAGAAGAATAGAACTGCCAAATTTCCTTGTATGTTATGCAAAGGTGATCATTAATCTCACCTTTTCCCTTGTATGGATGAGGATTCTTATTTTGGAAAAGATTCAACTTCCAACTGGTTATCATAAGATCTCTACCGAAATGACATTAGTTGATGGATTGGTCAATCTGGTTCCATCCCCAGTTAGTATGGTTGATCAAGTGGTCAATGTGGTTTCATCCTTGATTGAACCACTAACCCAAGTAGTTGATCCAGTTTCGTCATCGATCAACTCGACTCTTCATCTGAAAATTGAAACCCAAGTGAGTGATTTAGTTCTTTCATTGATCGATCCCAATCCTCATTTAAAGAGTGAGGATGTCGCTTAGTTATAGCTCGTTAATATTGATTCACCCAGACAAGGGGGGGCTCTTCCCATCACGATGGCACACCCTTTAAGAAATCAAATGATTTCTATTAATTAGAATATTTAACAGAAACATGTCTTCCTTCTTACGTTCCTTTCCAAATCACCATGCAGGTTTGTGATAGGAATATTCCTAACACTATAATAGACAAGGTTGCTTATGTTAGTATCTTATCTACGAATGATTAGCAATATTTTGGTTCCCCGTAGCTTGTACCTGTGACTTAGAATCTGTTGACCTTTGACAGAAGATTTAGTCCACCTTTAGGGATCTTTCCTCAGTTTATGGTTACTTTGGGAGGAAAAATGGTCTATGTCGATGTGATGGTAGTTCACGACCCCTTGGACTTTAACCTGCTCCTCGGGTGAGACTATGTCTACGTTATGAGAGTTTCTCTCTCCACTCTCTTTTGAGTGATATGTTTCCCTCACAATGGAAACATAGTAATGATCAACCATATTTGATTCATTGACCCTTATATGATGTTCAACCATCCACCTTCCATGAACGGTCCATACATGCCAGCGATGTTCGCCTCACTGCAGGTAAATTATGTAACGACCTACCCCATGCGTTCAACCCCGCACGAGAGGGAATATCTCAGTTCTCCTAACTTAGATATGGCATTTGACATGGTCATATCTTAGATAGGGCTATTATATTCATATATCCCTACCCTTATCGAGGTCATCGACATGTATTAATCCTTCCAGAGTATTTTACTTCCACCTAGTGAAGATCTCGTGGAATCCATGGCTAACGCTTGTCCCTTGACATGTATTCCTTCTAGAGCATTGTCATCTTCGAATATATGATCAAGGAGAGGTTTTGAGAATATTTTTTCTTCTCTGTGGCAAGCTTGTTAAAAAATGAAACATAGGTTTTGAGCATATTTTTTCTTCTCGGTGTAAAGCTTGTTAAAAAATGAAACATAGGTTTTGAGAATAGTTTTGCTTCTCTGTGGAAATCTCATTAAAAAATGAATCAAAAGTCTTGAGTATAGTTTTGCTTCTCTCTGGAAATTTCGTTAAAAAATGAAATAGAGGTCTTGGGCATAGTTCTTCTTCTCTATGGTAAGATCGTTAAAAAATGAAACAGAAGCTAAGATCATAGTTCATTATCTCTATCAAGATCATAAAAAAATGAAACAGACCCCCTCCATTAAAATCGATTCTCACTTTGGATTGAGTACTTGAACCTTGTTTTCCTCCACCTAGTGAAAATGTTTCCATTAGAAACCAAAAACCTAAATGAGGAAAGAAGAAGATTCCTCAGAGGAAACAATTCTTGGGGGGCAGGTCTCCAAACTCTAGACAACATGCTGGAGCAAAACCACTAACTTTTACCAAATAAGCTAGGGGAAAACTACCTCTAGGGAGACACGCTGCTAGGAGTGATCCTTTTTCGAAGGTAACTGCCATCGTAATGTAGTATTATTTTTCTAGAACGAGCTTAGTCTTTGTTCCTTCTCGTCCTCGTAAATACATGAGAATAAGCTAACGAGCTTAGTATTTTTTATTTTTCATGCTCATAAATACATGAGAAGGTGACTGAGCATACTTTTACCACTTTTTCGGACTAGTAAAGGTTATAAAAAAAGGACCCCCTAGATTTTCCTTTAAGATCTTTTTAGACTCTCTAAACATGAAAATATTTTTGAGTGATCTTGCTTCTTTTCACACTCATTAAAAGGTTTGAAAGGGAATATTTTGAGTTATATTTTATCTCTTTTTCATCCCCGTGAGACTAATTACAAAAAATGAACAATCTAATCAAGCATGATTAGAAGAGTTCTCCCTTGTATTGTTTTACACTTTTTTCGGGCTTGGGAGACTAGATTTACAAAAAATTCATCCATGGAGTCACCTTTAAGTTCTTTTCAGACTCTATAAACATGAAAACCCACTAATTTTTTTTCTTCTCTGGACTCACTAAACTACACATGGAAGGAACCATATGGGAACGAACCCTTCTTCCAGTTCGTTAAATAAAAGAAGAGGAACTTACCGAAGGTGATTTATATTGAGCATGTGTTACCCTCCTCCAACTCGTTAAATGAAAAAGAGGTACTCATCTATCTGGGTGGGGGAGAAATTCAAGGAAGTGGGTCAAGAATCCTTTGGGAATCCTTTGAGACATCTATTGTCTCCCTTGAACATGGCACTTGTTTGCGTCTCATCTTATAGTTGGGTAATCTTCTTATCTCTGAGTCATACCAATTGCATGTGTCACCATAATTTGTCATCCATTTGAAGAGTTCTCTTATTACCATCACATTACATTTTTGTTACTTGTTGATTCAATGCTTCGAAGCCATTTTTTGTGCCTCATCATGTTCAAGGGAAGTTTCACTTCAAACGATCCATCTACAGTATTGCTAGTTTCCATTTACGTGTCAGTCTATACTCATTTGATTCACCATCTTACATCACTTTCCTATGTCAGTTTCATGTCGATGATGGGGGATACATCAAGTCCCACCTTCATTGAGTCTTTTCCTATCGAATTCAACACATCATCTGAGAATTAGACTTAGAAATTGGTTAGTACCTTGGGACATGCATGCCTCAATGGAAGTCCTCCTCACTTTCGAGAACATGTTTACATCATTGACCTCTGATTAGATGATTCCATGAATTTTCTAACTCAACTCATTTATTCACATTTGCTAGAATGTATTGGGGAACCTTGGGATTTATTGAAATCATTGGTTATTTCCCTCACACGTGTTAACGATTTACCTCAATGATCCATAATCAAGTGGTTTATACCATGTTAGACATCAAATCATCTATTCACATGGCTATATTCATACCACATCAGGATTGGCACGAAGACATTGGGTTAAGAATTCACTTTGTTATCTACTTTTCCTAGGTTATGAAGGATATCATTTGAGCATGATGATATATATATTGTCACATAGATCCACATTCTATTGGTCTATGACTATGTATATCATCTCGTAGCTCCACTATGTGTTTTTTGTGGCTATGATCAATTGATGTCATGGAGGTATGGATCCACATTGTATATCTATTGTCCATATCCTTAGTCAACATTTTTCATGGATATACATTATATTGGTAGGTGACTCTGTTTTGAGTCATCTCATATTCCAAGCATTGGTATGCCTGCCTCGAAAATGGAACATTAATTAATATTGTTTGATGGTTGTTTGCAGCTTCTTCCAGGTTCTTTAACTCCACACCGTTGCATTAAATAATTTTAAAGTGTTTCGGTCATCAATTTCTCTTCCGACCTCACACTTTAGGGGGGAATTTGTTACACATCAAAATGCCACACTTAAGTATCTCACCCTAAGTGTCGCAAGTGTCGTCAAGTGCTGTATGCACCTTAATAAGTGTCGCATTCACTTTTATATGTGTTTATATGTGTTTTAACCCCTTGAAACCATCAAAGAACATTTTTCATGATCCCTAAGTAATATTGGAGGAAGAATCCCATCATTTCAAGTCCAAAAACACACTTTTTACTTGAAAAATCAACCATTTTGGGGGAATTTTTGAAGGGTAATGCCTCCCTGGCCATTTTGGGGGAGTGATACCCCATATATCAATTCCCCCTTTACCTTATTTAGGGAGTGTGGATCTAGTATCAATGATTTGTCTCTAACTATAGTGGATCACTAATTTTTCTTAGAGGAAAATTTGGAGAATCCTGCCTCTTTCTAAAGGCCAGTTCTTGGAGATGAGGCTGGTTTGGATCGAATTCTTTCTATGGAACTATCCTAGGATCAGATACTAACATAAAGGATTCATATCCTCAACTAATCCCAAAATCTACTCATGGTGGTTGAACCTCCCAATCCTATAAAAGGAGGCCATTCCCAGGTCAAGAAAGGACATATAAATATATCAAATTTATGATCTTGGGATTCATGCAAGGGTATGACCAAGGATATCTTGGAGGATTTTTTCATAATCATCAATTTTTGTAAGTGATGGGTGTTTTATATGCATTAAAAACCCTCAATTAAATTGTCAACCCGGGTTAAGTAAACTTAGAGTTGTATCACTATATGTGCCAAGGCAAAAAAGCTAGAGGTAGTATAGTATAACTAAGGAAATTGTCTATCTAAGGGATAATATACTTAAGAAAATACTATCAATGAGAAAACCCTATCAAGGAACTTAAACTATTTTCCCTAAGTAACTTTTGAACAATTGATCGATGGATTGTTCTAAGGAAGCAAATGAAAACCCTACTTTGAACAAATTAACTTAATCAATATAATGAAAAAAAAAAAGCCATCTATTTAATCTATTCAACTTAATGAACAATAGCAACAACAAAGTAATCTAATAAATCTATTCAAAATCAATGAGCAACAACTAGTAAGCAAATAATCAGTCAAATAACTAACCTATGAAAACTTCTTCAGCAAGTAAACTAATCAAAACTACTCAACAGGTAACTAATCAAACTATTAAGGAAGTGAAACCTATTCTTAAGATAAAACTAATAATTACTTCTAATATACAAAGGAAAATCTTAACCTATTGAATTAAAAACATCATAACATTATTCAAAGATTAATCGACAACTATTCTTAATCTACAATAACAAGAAACTTCAAATATAATGATGATGATTATGTCTTCGGTGTCTTATGACATCACGATGGCATCTAACAATTAGTGATAGCTCAAGAGGAATAATTTCAATATTAACTTCTATGGAGAAATGAAAGGTATGAATCAAGCAATCTAACGAGAGCTTAGCCATCATAGAAGAAATATCAACTATCCTGAAAATCCATGTGATCTCTCAATTTATGCATTAATCATCAACGATAAGAAAATATTATTCTATTTAATTCAAATGCACTCTTATGGTAATGTAAGAAAATGCATACCATTAGAGACTTATAACTAAAAACTTAACTCAAACTCACACTTTGAATTAAAATTGCAATCTAGATCTAGAATGGAAATTTCGTAACATAAACTAAACTAATCCTATTATTAATAATTCAAATTGCAAATTGAAAATGCTTATACAGTCATAATTTAAATTCTACTTCTACCTCAACATAACACAACGAAATTGATAAGAAAACTACATAAACAAACTCAGAGTTAAATTCAAAGCTAGCAACTATTCATCCATTGAAACCTTGCCAAAGAAACTATGTACTCTGTATTAACTCAATACTTTATTTCAACTTTTAACTATTCTATTTCAACTTGCATAAATTCAAACTAGCATTTAATCACATAACAAAGTCAGTAGCTAAGCTTGCAAGATATTTACTAATAAAAAAACACAACATATTAACAACTATCCTTTACAAGCAACCTTCAAAAAGGAAATTGAAACATTTAAATTATGAACAACAAATACACATCATGTAAAATGATAAAAACACACATAACAAGAAAATGAAAGAAATGGAAATTGTACAACTCAAATAGACAATATAACTATCTAACTTTTCACCCAGACCACTAGTGGGCCCCCCAGCAGGTCATGGCTACTTATCAACAACAAATCATGAGATGAATCAACATGATTATGGAATTTAAATTAAAAACATAGTTTTGCACAAGTTTGTGTAAATGTCTTGAATTACACAGCAAAAAATGATTCTAGCAATTCCTAACAAGTCTTAACAATCCTTAACAATTTGTCTGACCACTACTGTGGTATTTATAACAATTACAATTTGAGAGGTCGACCAATGGAAGGGTCGACCTCCTCTAAAAACAACAAATTCCATTAAATACTCTATAACTGCCTATGGCTTCTAGAAACCAAACAAACCACTCAACACTCAGCATAAAAAATTAATCCAAGATGTCAAGATCTAAGTAGATGGAGGCCCCGAGGGTGAACAAAACCCATGTCGCCGATTTACTCAACATAGGCCGTCGATATAACAACCGCCAACTCGCCCATGATTTTAGTGCTGGATGCAATGTCGAATGCAGTGTCAGATGGAGTACCAGATGTAGTGTCGGATGGATTATCGGACGAGCTACTGGATGGAAAAACTCCATCCAATTTTTCCCTATGACACACAGATCATGCATTATCTTCTTGTAATCATTAAATCAAGCTGAACTAAACTCAAAATCATCACAAAACATCAATTATACGTACCTGGCATAAGCTATGATGATTTGCTATGAAATCCTTCAAAACTTATTCAAAATGGTTATTAATACATATATAATATCGGTAAAAAAGTATTCAATCAACATCATTAACAATCAAAATCACGAGCCCAAGATTACCCCCACACCTAAGATTTTCCAAGTCCCACTGCAATAAAAAATTAATTGCCCCATACGAATAGACTTGCTGAGAAGGATTAGATTTAGAAGCTTCTCCATTCTATCCTGAAGATTTTGTCTTATTCCTCTTATGATGTTTCAATAGTTCCCTAAGGTTGTGATTGGTATTGGTCATTTGATCAACCAATAGTTGGAGGGAATTCACCTTTTCTTGTAGTATTGCATTGTTATGGTGAAGATTATTATCCAAAGTCTTCCTCTCTTTCAATTGTTGCAGCAACTGAAAATTTTCCTTTTGTAGCTTTTTGATGGCTGGAGAAAGATTAGATATCTCAGAGTAGTGATTGGATCCCTTGAAAGATGTAGAAAGTCTATCAGTTTTGGGATCTGGGGTAGGCATCTGTGAGGTAGGAGTAACATGGGGTTTATGAGGAGAAATAGGTTCAGATTTTGTCGCTCTATGAGGCTTGAATTCTTCTGCAGACACTTCCCTAAGTCTTTTATGAGGTATTTAGATATCATAGGATACTTGGATAGGGTTCGAAGTGGTTGGGGGTTTTTCATAAGGTTTTCCTCTTGTATTTTAGGTACTCTTTTGAAAAGATCCTCTCTTGAATCGATTAGCTCCTCTCCTATTTGTGGGGAATACAAGGAAGTCTTTTTGAATTACCTCTTGTAACGTATTGGGTACAGGATCAATAGACGTTGAAGGCATTGGGGAGTTATCAATAGGTTTCTTAGTCTTCTTACTCAATGAGGCTGCAGGGGTATCAACAAGTTTCTTGGAATTTTGTTCCGGTAAAGGGATAGCTTGAGCAGGAGGGTTTGAAGTCTTTGGATAATGGGGTTTGGATGGAGTAACATTTCCTAGATCAAGTGTTTTATTTCTATTCTAGATTATAAGATGAGGGTTTGAAAATTGGTAAATGAACTCATCCCACGTTTTCCCCTATTTTTCCAACTCGGTTATAACAAGTAGTTTGATGAGGCCATGGTGGAATAGGATGTTTTGGGGATTGGTTACATTCTTATATACTTTGGAAGACATATTCTCAATATTTTTAAGAAGTAAAAGGGAAAATTCAATGGCTTATTGAATTGAAAATGAGTTAATAATCGAAAGTGGCAGGATTTAAAAACATAATATCTACCTTAACAAGTGATCATTCTGGTGATGAATATGAGAGGGTTTATTAGCTCATCCTTAATCCACTCCTTGGAGTATCCCTTAGCTCCAGAGACATTCTGAAACTCGAGTTTACAGACCTTGTTGTAGCACGCTCGTGGCAACTAGTGGTGTTTAAACCATAGATACCCAACTCTTGGAAGCTTTGTGGCTGAGGAAATTGATTCCTTAGAGACCACAAATCTTAGATACCCCACACGCGCCATCCTTCTATTGAATATGAGAGATAATTGCATCAAAACATCATCAACGTGGCCCTGTAAATGAGCCAAGAAATGTCCCCACCTTGCGTGAAGGAAGACTTCCCTGCATTGTACAAAATCGGGGATGGAAAATAGGTCAGCATATGAGGATGACTCAAACTATTTGGGCATGGTGACAGTGTGGAAAAATGGATAGAGGGTGGAATTCGACAAAGGACAGGCACAATCAGGCAGAGGATGAGCGTGATTAAGTAGAGGGAAAACACAATTGAGAAGAGTGTGAACATACTACATAAATGGGATAATGATTTGAGCAATCCCTCTTTTTTTGAATGCTCCCAAGGTGGAAACAATTGAATTCATTGGTGAATACATCACACACGAGTTTCCATGTGTGAGCATGAGTGCTTCAATTTAGAATTCAAAGAGCATATTTTGGGAGGAAATCATAATGATGAGGGAGTTAGATAAACGTCCAAGTCTTTGACTTGGACATTTGATCATAAAATTCTTAAGAATTGTATCATTTAATCTCCATTGCCATTAAATAACTCAAATAAAAGAAAATGATTCATGGTTACTTGAAATCGTGGGCATTTACTGTGTGTATACATCTCGTTTGATCCTTCATATGGAGCGTCATCTGACACCTCATATGGTATTTTAAATGGCACCTCATACGGAACTCCATATGGTACTTCATATGGTACCCCTATGAAAAATGAAATTTATTCCTCCTGTAATGGATGCTTTATCCATAGCCTTCAATCTTAAAATGATTTTGACAGTCACATTGAATAGGATCAAAGGAAGGATAAGAGAGTTCCATTATTATTTGTTTTTCCATCATGCTCACACAATTTGTTCCTCTATCTCGCATATTATAAGGCATGTAATCACAACTCTGTAATGAATAGTCTGTAAAAAAGAAACCAGTTAAGTGGCCTGTCAAAGAAATGTACAACAATTTATAACACACAGGGAATTATCATTTCGAAGTAAAATAATCGGTGATGTAATAGCCTGTATCATGAAAACAATACACATAGTTTTTTATAAAGATTCTACTTCTTCTAGGAAGTGTTATCATTTGTCAACTCATGAAACCCCTCCCCCACACTTAAGTATTGTGACACCTCACAATAAAAAATATAGGAAACCATTGAATTCTCCCAATAGCCGAAGATTTACAACTTGTTAAGTGTAGAGATAAATTTCACATATCGATCTGACGAGATGGTTAGAATATGGCCCTACCTATAGGATAGAACATCCTATATATATTTAAGAAGAGGCGGGCGAGAGAGTTTTGATATAGTCTCAAAGTTAGTTCCCAATGGAAAATTTATGGAGTTCATTAACTTTATCTTAACCATACATACTTCGTGTCATCTTTGTCTACAAGTAATGTCGTACATCAGGAAGGGTTTAAATTTCTTATTTATTTTTTTGTTAGATTATCATCCTCGCTAGGTAGAATGCCCCTCTTCCAGCAAGCATGTTCAGTACTCTGGCGGGTTTACCTAGTCATACCACAGGCTGGTACCTGCTGCTAGCAAACCTGTTTAGTATCTCGGTGGGTTAGCTTCTTACACCATCAGAGACTGGCCCTCCATATTTTAAGATTTTAGTATAAGATTTCTTTGTGCAAGAAGAAGGGGGGGAAAGCTCTGAAAACAACGTTTTTTTTTTTTTTCAATTGGGATTGTATTTATGTTAGAGGATGACTTTCCATTATATATTCCTTAGTGATTTTCCTAATGTAAGGGGTACTTAAGAGGACCTGGCCTATCTAAAGATATGATATAATCAAGCATTTTTAGTGTGTAGTGGATGGTACCATTGGGAAATAAAAGAAAGGTATATTTAGGCTCAACTCACTTTCTTATTTTTTTAAGTTATTGTGATGTTTCCATGACTAACCGCTAATCAGACCTCCTTGTTACTCTTTAATAAAGATACTTTACTCACTTACTCAGGGTTCTTGGGGAAACTGTACAAGTGACCTCTAAGCTTGATGGTTACGATATCACTTCCTTATATAGTGGTGAAGGTTTAAGAGTAGCTGCTATTTAAGATGCCTTGAAAAAAAGAAGATAAAAATATTTGCAAAAATATGGCTAATTATAGAAAGTCGTTATTCATTTGATGCTTAGCAGACAAAAGGTTCAAGTATAGCAATATTTTAAAGAAAAATCCTTCTTTTATATTTCCTTGAAACTGTCTACTCCTGGTTAAATAAATACCTATAGAAATTTCTAGAATTGTCTATCAACAAAATTCAAAATTATTTACAAATGTATAGTCAAAAATTCAAAAAATCATTCAAGAACAAGGGGGGACTTCCCCATATACTAAGGCCAATTCCTTGTCAGTTGACATGACCTGTAGAAAATATTCTTTGGAAATGGGCCTCTAATAATGTTTGAGTCGGTGTCCATTTACTACAAAGGAGACTTGTCCATCATCAATTGTTTTGATTTTCACAACCCCATTGTCATACATGTTGACTACCTCATAAGGACTGTTGGCATAGAGGCAGACCGAGGGTTCAACTCTACAACAATGCACCAACAAAACCCTAACTATCAACCCTTTCAGAAACACCTATGAAGCAAATGAAGTCTCACCTGAGGTAGAGGCAGGGGTGGTTGCAGGAATCTAGTGTCTGCAACCTTAGCTGGGACATAGATCTATGTTTGTAACACCCTGAAAAAGAACTTAGAAATATATTTCATCAATGTTTAACCGTTATCTACTTTGCAGGTAAATACCCTAATTACAGAGCATCGTAGTATTCAACCAGATCTAGTAGCTAACAACACTTAGCATGACGAAACAAATCAGATCTAGCAGGTTCAATCACTAAGCACATTCACACAGGTCAGATCCAACATTTACTCTCACTATTAAGCACAAAGAAACAACAGATATACCTATCATTCAACTATATCAAGGCACTAAGAAGGTAAATACATAAACACAACAACACATCGCACAAAGAATTCAAAAGACAGGATGTATGTGGTTCACTCCCACCCTGGGGCTACGTCCACCAACTCTTCGTCTTCTTTATTATCTTTATTCAATCTTATTACATGCATAGAGCCTTCATATCAACTTCGCAAAGGACAGGAGATCTGCACACTCTTTGCTAGATCCTCCTTCCCAAGCTAGGTTACGACACAAAGCCTACATATAGTCCTTACAGCCACTTGCACTCAGCCTTGCAAACATAAACAAAGCACTTACAACTATTACTTACACTCAAAACCACTTACAACTGACTTGTCATTCGCACTTAGCCATTCATATATGTATATCCTCACTACATCGCCTAACATCTATTTATACATTACAAAATTAGGCCTAAGCATGGGTAAACCCATGGGCTGACATCTGCATACCCATTACATAATCCCAAATCCCAAAAATCCCTAAAAGGGGGTCGAGATCCTGTGATCTTCGCTTCATTTTGCACTCCGCCTTCGACATCCTATCTAAGTCCCAAAAATAGGTCAAACATGACCAAGGATCCTCAAAACTTGGTCAAGGGCCAACAAACCCCCAACAATCACCTGTGACTTGTCCCAAGTCACTCTGATCAGGATAATTTTGAATCAAAATCCTCAAGCTTGGCTCGAGCTACTTCGAATTGTTCTTGTGCCACGACCTCATGTTCAACGAACTCTTGGATAGCATCTTCGTTGACATGTCCCTCTAGGCGTTGTCCTGCTGCATTGATGACTTGTTCTAGTTCTTCTCCTCGACCTTCGATCTCTACGAATAGTTGTAAAGAGTCATCCTGTATAGGTTGGAGCCTTTGAGTCACTTCCATGAATTTGATCTGTGTGGCGTGGACCTATTTTTGAGCAGTGCGCTGCTCTTGGGATCGCTTCATTCTTTCAACAGCTGATAGGGGCTTCATCTGCGCCTATATTGTTTATGCCTGATACTTCACCTCTTGGAGTTGTGACTCCAATGTCTTCAGTTCTGGGTTCTCAGTGAGTCGCTCATACATCTGGGCACTGTGATCACTCAGTTTTTTACATTCCAATGCAAGGCCCTTGATTCTTTCAATCGTGCCTCAAGCAGTTGCTTCTCTTTGATCTCTCACATTTTACGGGGTGTCAGGAAATGTGCGGAGCTCTAAGTTTGATATTCTTTGTTGTAACTACTCGATAGCTTCTACGAGTTGGTATAATTGATGCATGACTCAGTGTTTTGCCTTTGTCTCTAAGCCTGTCACAGAGCGAAGTGCTCTTTTGACTGCTTCTTTCACTTCAAGTTGCTTCTGCGAGAAACTATTCTTTTTCATGTTGAATCTGTGCTTTCTCCTCTTCAAACTTTTTCTGGAGGGAAACCTTCTCCTTCTTTGCATGTAAGGTAGCTAGAGAGGTAGTGGGGGGGCCCAGAGGGCCCATAGTGATAATTGTGGAGGTAATTCAATGTAAGGTGGACTAGGTCCACTATATTATTAAATAAGGCCCACTATGGTAGTTAGATATAATAAATGGGTAATTAGATATAATAAATGTAAGAGGACTTCTTAGAAGGTTCTACTTCTAGA
>SNQJ01S0091828.1:23272-34961 GCA_010110895.2 Picea sitchensis | reverse complement strand
CCTCGGTATTGTGGACCCTTTGAGGTTCTAGATAGAGTGGGACTTGTAGCCTATAGGCTAGCACTTCCTCCCACAATAAAAGCACATAATGTTTCCCATGCTTCATTATTGAAGAAATATGTACATGATGCTAATCATATAATTGACTGGTCTGTGATCTAGATGGAATCGGAGGGAGAATTTCTACCAGAACCCCAATGCATACTGGACAGAAAGGAAACCTCGCTCGGAAACCGAACCATTGCATAGGTCAAGGTGAAGTGGAGACATTTTGGCCCAGATGAGGCTACATGGGAAATGGAGGATTCCATGAGATAGGCATATCCGATTTTTTTTACTTATGTACATGCATGTCATGTTGATAGATAAGAACATTGAAGACGATGTTCCTTTAAGGGGGACGGAATTATAACACCCTATTTCCCCCAGTTTGTAAAAATAACTATACTGGCCAAGAACTGTGGCAAACCCAAAATGTGAATGTGTGATGTGAATGGACCTTGTGAAAAAGGTCGATGAATGTGAATAATATTATGAATATATATTGCAGGACTACTGAGAGGGGATATGTTGAAAAACAGACCACGATGGCTGAAGAAAGGTGGTGGAAGGCACCTAGAATGGTGGTGTTAAATTCCACCCAAAACCAATACCGTATTTGGACTTCATTGGCCTGGAGAACCAAGAGCGGCTCACTGGCCCTGAATTAAATGACTCATCAGGATTGGTAGGTAAAGGGCTCCTCATGAGTAATGAGGGATGGGGGTGAACCACCCATCCATAGAGTCCTCAGACCTGACCACTTCAAGGAAATTCGTGCCACACACAACCTCGCCGAATAGAAAAAAGGCAGGAAATGTGGGCGATCAGGGGCATCTGCGAGGGAAGGAAGAAAGAGAAATCTGGAAAAATACAGAGTGAGTGATAGAGGAGACGAAGGAGAGTAACCTTCATTCTCGGTCACTAGAAAACAGAGACGTAGTATCGCAGCATCTTCGTCTCAGCTCGGGGGTGGCTAGTGGTAAATCCATTGGGAGTCGTTGAGCCTACGGTTGGGTGGAAGTGAGCACCCCTCTCAGCAGCTGCAATCATATCTGGTGTTGTTTCTGATAAGTTTTTTACATTTTGAATCTTGAAATTTATATGCTAACATGTATTCTCATAGTCTGTGCAGTTTTATGAATGGTTTGATTATAAGACTGCCTGTATAGTGTTTTGATTTAGAAATGGTGGTTGCACGCTTATAATGGAAAGACTACGCCTGGCTTATGTTTTATAAATCACTATTTATACACATATTGAATTAATTCAGACTTCAAGTCTATTCTCGGGAAATCTACACCCTTATTCGTCTCAGGTAATACCTTGGATAGATCTCCCCATAGAGACACCCTTCTTAGAAATCTCACCAAGAACCTGGAAAAGGATTTGAAGGCGCAAGTCTTAGTAACCCTGTACGAGGAAGAATGATCCTCTTGAAATCCCGAAATAGTAGGGAAGGAATACCATGTTCGCTTCGCAAGAGTCATCAAGGAGGCATTGGACGGTTGTAATTCTCCATGGAGAATTTGCGAAGTCCCGAGAGCCGTCAGATCTTGCAGAGGAGCGGGGGAGTTACGGTAAGCCTATTTTCAAGTTTTAAGTTCGGGAGAAATCAGACCGTTGGATCACTCGCGTAATCTCATTTCGTGGATTTGCGAGTTGAAGGGTCAAAACCCTTGCCTCAAGATTTGCGAGGTCACAATAGGCGAAGTCCCAAAGGGGCGAAAGGATTTGTGTGAGCCAGTTATTGGTGAAGTGCATCGGAACTCGGTATTTCATGGTTTTGTGGGTTGAAGAATCGAAATCTTAGCATCAGGATTCGTGAAATCGCGAAGTCCAAACCTCCAAAAAGGAAGGAAGTTTCGTTGTGGGACCCGTGTTGACGATGTGTCAGAATTTTGGGATTTCAGCATATCAGCGGATATCCCGAAGGTGGGGATGAGGGACACGTGGTAGAACCGCAAGGTGGGCCCATGCGATAGATAGGTGGACACGTGTCACCTAGTGAAAGGAGTCAACACCTGTTGACCTCTCGCGTCTCGGGGATTCATGAGATAAGGGAACGAGAGTTCAACCTTTTGACTTGCAAAGTCACGAATAGCGAGAATGCGAGAGGGAAAGCTAACATTGCTTCTCAGGGTTTTGTGAAGGGAAGGTGCCAAGGTTGGGCTCCTAGACTTTGCGAGTGGCGAAGTCGCGAGAAGATCAGGACCGTCCATATGAGGAGGACAGGTGGCAGAAATTGAGGGATCTCGCGAACTTGGAGGTTTGTAATATGAGAGCCCATGAGTTGGGTGGTCCAAGTTGCGAGTGGAGAAATCGCGAGGAGAAAGGATAGTCGTTGGATCCAGGTCAAGGGAGGACCGTTGGATCAAGAGCTTCATCGCGTGCATCGTGCCTTCGAAGGTTCGGAGGTTGAGAGAACCTCTTCTCGACATCAAAAATTGCGAAGTGCCGAGAATCGAGGCACAAGTGTGGACACATGGCATAACCACAAGGTGGGGCCCACATGGTTGACAGGAGGACACGCATTGCCTGGGAAAAAGGAGTTAACACTCCGTTGACTTCTTGCGTCTCGAGGATTCACGAGATACGAGCATGGGAGATCAATGCTACAACTTGCGAAGTGGCGAGTTGCGATAAGTATGAAAGTAAGGTCAACCCTCGTTGACTTCCAAGTTTGAGAGGTTTGCACCAGAGGAGCACGGAGATTCAACCCTTCAACTTGCGAATTCGTGAGTTGTGATAGGAGCTAGTGTTTATCCTAGCCGGTGGTCACACGCGGAGGGCGCTGACAGAAGGGAGCCATACCCATTTTTTTATCTCGAGTATCACAAGATTGGAAAGGAGGAATCAAGAGCTTCGACTCGCGAACTCGCGAGATGGCAAGTTGCGACAAGTGACTTTTGGAATAGGCCTTGGTCATAGCGCTGTGGTCGCTTGGGAGTAGTGGATCTCGTGCCTAGTGTTGTTTGCACAGGGGAACTCCCGAAGGACTTGTGGATCGATTGAATTGAGATTCCAGCAAGGAATCGAAGGAGCCTCTTTGGCTCATAAAAGAAACTGAATGATCCTTAAGACTGGGAGGTCGTGCAGAGACTCTGTCGAGGCAGAGGAGGCGTCTTCAGCCTGTACTAAGCCCTGTAGGATTTCGAGGATTCTGTCCCTCGAGAAAAGGCGAAAAATTTATTACGCTGTAGCGAGGTTGTGACAAACCACTACTATATTTGTAGGTATAGAGTAAGCTTTAATGTAGAAGATACCATAATTGGATGAAATCTTTTTAGAAAACAAACAATTATCCAAACCAATCACTCATACCAACAATATTTGAAGGCCTAAAGTAGGCTTCAAAGGATAAGGCACCATGATAGGATTGGGTTTTTTTGAGAAATTTCATCTTCTTGAAGTGTAAGAAGGGAAATACAAATAGGTTGGTAGACATGCTTTCAAGGCCACCCACACCCAAGATCACTATTATGGGTACTCTTGCACACACAAAAATTTTCACCAATGATGCATACAAAGATGAATACACAAAATATGGGGACTTCAGTAGCCACAAGCCTAAGTTCATGAAGAATAAGATGAAAGCAGGGTTGATTATCATTTCCATGTTGTACCAGTAAACCCAATAAACCTAGTAATAGGAAGCAAGGTCTATATCTTCCCTTACCAGTAACTAATAGGCCATAGGAGAGCATATCCATAGTTTTTGTGGGTTGTTTTCCATGAACCAAAAAGGAAATGACTATGTATTTTGTGGAAGTGGACAAATTTTGTAATATATGCCATGTAAAATGATCATCTCGGGACAAGATGTAAAAATTATGTTCTTTGAAAGGGTATGGGTGCACTTTTAGATACCAATGAGAATACTTCTAAAAAAATATAAAGGATTTCTCAGTGCTTTTTGGACTACACTTTGGGAGAAGATGAATGCCAAGTTGAAGAGAACAACAACATTCCATTGACAAATGGATGGGTAAAAGAAATTGGTGAATAGGAAATGTGTTCAACCTTTTAGGGGTTACAATTAGAATCATCCAAGAACCAAGGATGACAATTCCATATATATTCAATGTTCGCAATCAAAACTTTCAATAGTAAGTCTCTTTTTGAAAATTTCCACCTTCACCTTTAGATGTTGTATATGGATAAGATGGAGGAGGAATGGTAGACACCACAAGCGAAACAATGAAGGATGAAAGCATTATTGGAAAGTTCACAAGGATTCATTTGCAATTACAAGAGACACTAAATAACTTTTAGGAAAAGTACAAGTTTGAGGATAATGAGCATATAATTCAAAAGGAATTCAAGGTCGGTGACCAAGTATGGATATACATGGACAAAGAAAGGCTATAGGGTCCTAGTAACAAAATAGATGTTCTATGCTATGTCATTTTGAATTGTTGGAATAGGTAGGTGATAATGCCCATAGCTTCACAAACTCTATGAGTATTCTTTGTTAGATCAAGAAAATGTTGGGCAAGTCTTACCGACCATAGATTAGTAACAACTAGAAGATTAGGTAGAGGTAGAAAAGGATATAGTTTTGTGAAATAAATCTAGAACAAATAAATGGGGTTAGCACTAACTCTTCGAGATTGGAAATTCAAGTTTCATGAAGACCAAATGGTATGAGCCAAGGAGAAACTAATGGAAAATTTTTCTCAACTCCTTCAGTGAAATATTTTGGATATCAAAAGCCTTTGGAAATTGGGATGTATGATTTGAAATGGATCACGATAATCTGCCATTGAGTTTGAATGTTTTAATAGTCGAAAAATTGGAAACATGAACTTGCAAGGGCCATTTTAAGGGTAGGTTGTATTTTGGTGATTTGAGGTCCTAAAATATTCGAAGCCCATTTGGGGGACTAAAATGACAATTTCAAGGATCAAACAGATCACCTCAATTTTTAGCCTATATGAAGCCATTTTCATTGTTAGTACCCTCACTAAGCGGAAGGACTTGTGCTCTAAATCTAGTGTCCAACACAAAAAATCTTTCCATGCAAGGAATGCCCCATACACCTCATTTTCACTAACAATTGTGATGGATATAGGTTAATCACACACCCATAAGTATGAAAAGAGTAAAATATTTACTAATATGCAATGAAATCCTGCCAAAAAATATGTCATTGTAATAATACCATATATATATATATATATATATATATATATATATAGAGAGAGAGAGAGAGAGAGAGATATTACACAGACCCCAACTATATATATATATATATATATATATATATATATATATATATATTACACAGAACCCTATATTTTATAGGAATCAGATGGTGATTGAGATTTTCTTTTGTCAGTGATCTTGTGTGGTAAATGATATTCCATCCTGCAAACAATTTCCCAAAGGAAAAGAAAAGGAAGTATAATTAGGGCCTGCACAGTTAAAATGCACCCTTAGTCAATTAAATTTGGGTTTTTATCTTTGCAAAATAAAATTATGGTGAAAATGGAAAATAATTAAGCCTTTCGCGACCCTCAAAATGATTTTATCCTAAGTTTTGGCCGAGATATGACCTTTTGTCATTATGCGGATAAAAGTTGCACAGTTATCAGTGGTACATCGAGGTGTGCCTGTTATCACTAAAATTTCGTCCGCAAATGGTTATAGGAATCCAACATCTCCAAACAACTATTAAGTTCACCCATGGACCAAAATTACCAAAAAAACATTTCCAAAAGGTCCAAAACTATACAACCAGTTATAAAATCAGGATGTGCTATGACTATATAGGGAGTGCACGCACATGCGCCATCAAGAAACGTAGGAAAAGCGCACATGCGCACGACGCACGACTGTGGACGCTAAAAGCCACGCACACCTAAGAACGATGCATTTATGATGTTGTTCGACCTCCCACCCACTTCTAGTTCAGCTTCCAAGTCGATTTGACATCCAAATCTTGGCTGAATCCAGCTAGGTGGCTAGTCAAAGATCTAAAGGTGCCCTGAACAACCCCTTGTTCAGACTAAAAGATGGTTTCATAATACCTCAAAGTTGTGATATAAAAAGAGGCCATGGGTGCACTACATCTTCAAGGAATTCATTTGTAAGGTTATGCTGCTGCTATTCTCTTGGGGAATCCTCTTTTCTCATCAAGAACATACTAGCACCATTGCATTTGAGCTATTCACATCACCTTTTAAGTGAATTAGCTTGGGATTCTTTCACCATTTCTTTCAAGTTTTCAAGTTGTAAGAAGAGCTCAATATTGGGGGTCCAAGATCCCTCCCTTGGAGGAAGAAGGGACCCAAAGTCCCCCTTTATCATTGGTGTTTTCATTTCACTAATACAATCCTTCCCATTGGTGACATGAGTCTTGTTTGTTTCTTGTTTGTATGTCCTTATGCACTATAGTTTAATTTTTTTTATCATTCCTAGTTTAATTCTTAGCTTAGTCTTTTATGCTTTATTATTTTAACCCTTTCTGTTACTGTTGTCTTTCTTAGCTTACCCAGCTAAGCTTGTAAGCACCTTTGTTTTTCTCATTTAGGTGACAAAAGAGGCGCAACAGATTGACGACTCCACTAGGGAAAGGTATCAATTTCCTGCCCAATTTGGGTTATTTTAGCTCCTTTTTTTGTTTATTTAACCTACAGGTACCATAATCGGCCCAAGCCGACCTACAGGAAGCCAAATTCAAAGTTGAGTTGAAGGAATTTCATCTGAAATTTCCTTCACGACCATGTAACAGTTGTGCATGGGTTTATCGACCCATAGTCGCGCATTGTGTGCACGTGCACCAAAATCACTGTATTACTCAGCACCTTCTGCGCACCTGTGCCCATCAACCTCTTCTAGTTCACGCATTGGCACTCAAAGTGCCTCTGTCTAGTCTGAGACCCGTGCACATGTGCAAAAAAATACACATTGTAAGCTTTTTATGATCTATGGAAGGCCCATAGGCTTCTTAATGTTGATTCCATGCATGTTCTAATCTGCACTACACTTACATTCCCTCTCCATATAAAGGGATTAGTCAAAACACATAGGCACTTAGGGGTAAAATCATAACTTTTCCTCCTTTTTGTCATTTTTCCACATGGATGGCTTGCCTTGACTGAAGCTAAGTTGGAATCATTTTACATCACATATAAAACTTGCATTGGGACCATAAATTGGATATCAATCGTCGAGTATGATCTTCTCTCGCACTCCAAAGAGATCTTGAGAATCAGAAAGAGGTTGTGGGACAGTTTCATCTCCCTTAAAAAGACAAAATATTTAGGAGAGGACAACAGCCCCCTCGAGACTCCTCTTAGTTTATTTTTCAAACACATCTTAAGATTGTAACAGCCCATACATGCCCACATGCTACAAATATAGGATAGTGTTGAAATTTTCTTTCTTAGATTAAATCACTAGGGAAGTTTAAAGGTTTTGTAACGGGCCCATACATGCCCACATATTGACAATCTAGGATAGTTTCAAATCTTTCTTAGATTAAATCACATTTAGGGATTTAAAGGAATAGTAAAGGACCCACATGTCCACATGCTAGTTTCCTAGGGATTTTAAAATTCTACAAGGTTGTACCAACAAAATTTAGTTAATTAGGTAATCAAAGACTTTTAAGGACCAAGCGAAGTCCACATGCAGCAAGGTGACACCTAATTTATTAAAACATGTTACACTTTCACTTGTTCACACACAAGATCACCAATCAGTCACATAGTTTTATCTAGAAGTTGTGGAGGTCAAAGTAAGATTCTTCCAACAGGATTCTGAAACACCCCACCCCTATTCTTGAAAAAACTATCCACTCCCATTTAATTTCAACGAGGTTGGTTCACACCCCCAATATCTCACACAAACACATATTAAATTTTCTAAAAAACTCACTAAGTTTTCCTCCATAGGAAGTGCCAAAATAATTTTTTAGTCTAGGTAGGATCTCGATGATAGGAATCCAATAAACTCCCCATTATCTGGTTCTCACATTTTCAAAACAATAGAAGTTGTCAAATAGGGAACTTTAAATCCTCCAAGTCAAGTGTTCCTAACACCATAAGGCAGGGGCTGTGAAGGGTTGAAAGTAGAGGTCGGTTGATTGCGGCTGCATCCCCCTTGAGGGAGATACCCGTGAAGGGTTGAAGGCCGAGGTCCGGTTGTTCTGTGCATCCCCCCTTGAGGCACCCACCTCTTGGATAGGATCCAGCCCGTGACCCATTTCTTAGGCCGAAAATCTAAATGTCGCACTTTGACCAAGGTACCTAGTGACCAAATTTTAGGACTACCCAGGTGGCAATTGTGGGCTGCAATTGCACCTTGATTAGATTTTGTGTGGCTATTGGGAAATATCGCCAGTTCTTTCGGGATATGCCCCCTCTACCCCTCATTATAACTGATTTCTTCATCCTTCACTAGTTTCTCTTCTAGTGGCTTCAAACCCCACTGTCGAATGTTATTGGAAGGTCCAGTGCTATTTGAGAAGAAGGACATTACATCTTTTAGGACACGAGAATTTGTTTTCTTTGATCTCCCATGTGGACAAAATTCACCTATGCACATATATGCTTCTTTATCAAAACACTTTATGTATGATGCCCTTCTAATTACATATGATATGGAAATATATTGTGAAGGTTCAAGAAATTACAGCAAAGGCTCTTGTTTATTTATTTCTCTCACCACCATTCCCACACATTCACTCATCTAGTAGGACATCATAGGGGACCCACATAACCCCCATCGTTCTAGACGCTTGCTAAATCTCCCTCCTATTCTAGGAGGAGTTACTAGTCTTTCCAACTCATCGGCTCCCCCTTCTCACATGCTTGTGAGTGCTACTATCTTGGGATTAGCATTTCTTGGCTCTACCTTACTTAGGTCCACTTCCCAAGGTCAACCATCCACTCTCTCTTCTTTACACGAAAGTGAGATGACAACTTCTTCTCAAGGAGGAAGTACAAACCCACCTAACCCCCTCCAAGGGGCAGGTGCTCAGACCACTCACACTATGGCCAAAATTAATCCTCCACCACCACCCCATATGCCATATTTGGCCTCCCTCGATATCCCAGATCTGACTAAACTCACTAATGATCCTATATTACACAACCCCACATGACATGCAATGCCTACCAAACTCCCTTCAGACATCCCCAAGTTTGAAGGAAAAGCAGGAGACGATCCCGCCAACCCTATCGTGACCTTTCACCTATGGTGTTCTTCAAATAACATCATGGACGATTCCATCCGATTGAGGTTATTTCAATGTGCTCTCACTAGCCCATCAGCCAAATGGTATGTCGAAGAAAAATATGGGTCCCACACGACTTTTGAATCCTTGGCCAAAGCATTTTTGACCTTCTTTCAACTACCCGTTCGTCACGCCAGTGGCCTTGAAATACTCTCAAACTTCAAACAAACTACCTCCACACATATTGTTGACCACATCCATGAATGGCATTGGCGACATCGCCGCTACAAAGATGACGCTACTCCCCAACAATGTCTCAATTGGTTCCTCAAATCAAATTTTTCCCTCCTTGCCAAAGATGTGTCTGCCACCTTCCCTCAATATAAAGAATAATACATTAGCAAAACCCAATAGTTCAAACACATTTATGCCCAGTCCGGATAGTTATACACGGTACTCCCGGACGCCCCAAGACTCGTGCCACTCAGCCAAGATAAACCTGGGATGTCTCACTCAACAGATGGATTGATCGGTAACACTACACACCACAATCCACAACCTCAACAACAAACCATGTATGGCACACCCCAATATCCACCAGCATATGGAGGAATCTCTTATTATCCTCCTCCTCCTTATCAACAACCATACCCTTTTGCCCTGCCCCCACCCATCAGTGGACCCCCACCAACACCCATCATACGCCCACCTGTCCAACCAAGCGCTGGTACTCCCTCTACCTCAGCCTATACCCTAAGCACTAGAGAAAGTGCCACACCTTCCTATGTACCTTATGGATCATTGCCACAACACAATCCATACTTTCCCTTTCCTGGCCCCCCACAACCTATGGCTCCACCACAAGGACACCCACACGTTGGGGTTAATTTTGTTTAGCCCTCTCCCATTCAGCAATATCAAAATTTTGAACAACTGAATACGACAAATCCATCCCATCAATCGAACAATGCCAGAAAGAAAGGAAAAAATCGGAACAATAATAATATCGTACCAAGAGGAAACCAGAACCAACCCCAACAGAACCAACCTGCCGAGGGCAACCAAAACACAGGGAACCAAAACCCTCAAGGGGAAAATAATAAACGCCAAGGGAAAAATAAAAAAAATCTTTGGACCAACTTCCCTTGTGCCCTTTGTGGTGAGTTTGGTCACTATACTCACCATCACCCCCAAATAGATGAATTTAAATGGATGAAAGAATCTGTAAGTGGACCACGTCCCCTGACACCGCCTACCCCCAATAGGCCCCACAACAATATGTGCAGCAACCACCCCCATTTGTGCGGCAAAACCCCATCCCGCACCAGGGAGTAATGAACACCCAACAAGACATGCAACCTACCCTACCATAGATAGGAAAATATCCCAATACAGGCAATCCTGTCGATCATACTATCTTCCTCACTAGTGAGGAAGAAGTTCTTCTATAAACACACAGTCGTCAATAGAACGCAACTACTGAGTCTGCTCCCACCACCTAGGATGCACCCCTAGTTGTAACTGGTCCCCCTTTGATGATTCCTCGCCCTAATACTGACCCACCTCTTTGTATCCTTTGCATCCCCTTACGTAGGAATTTCCACAACCCTCAGGCTAGGGCGACTCATAATTACGGTTTGGTCGATGATTTGGCACAATCTCTTGCTGCTATGTTAGTCTTAGAA
Source organism: Picea sitchensis (assembly GCA_010110895.2). Taxonomy (NCBI): domain Eukaryota; kingdom Viridiplantae; phylum Streptophyta; class Pinopsida; order Pinales; family Pinaceae; genus Picea; species Picea sitchensis. The sequence continues at coordinate 24,053 of SNQJ01S0091828.1, read as the reverse complement.
GTCATTCAAACTTGTCCTACTCAATGGAAGTCGTTACTTTCTTCCCTCAAGGCAGTCGACCCTGCGGATACGCGACTCATTACATTTGATCTCGATAGAGGAGAACCTTGCCTCCCCTCTCTCATCACTTTTCAAATCCTAGTTAAAATCTGGAACATTACAGTTCACCGTTGCATCATTGATGAGGGTGCATCCACATGCATTATGTCAAAATATGTATGGTAGAAACTCAGTTCCCTCGAACTTATACCATTTTCCATTACCTTAAGATCCTACGATGGAAGACCCTCATCCCCCGAGGGAATCTTCCAAAATGTCCCCGTCGAGCTCGGGGAAAAAACTGTTCTGATTGACATTGAGGTTATCGATTCTTAATGTTTAAGACATTATTATAGATGTTTGCATTTCATTAGATAACAATACCATAATCCAAGATCACTGAGAAATACACAATCACAAGAGACACAACATTTATCCTAGGAAACCCTCTACGGGAAGAAAACCCAACAAAACTTCCTTAATATAGATAGCCAATACAATGCCAAGAGATCTCTTAAGATAATATAGAAAGTCCTCTCCCATATATGCGCTACTCTCTCTCTCCTTCTTCTCCGGTAGCAGATCTAAACTTGTCTCTCAAAATGAGCAAGTGAGTTGTGTCTAAGTGTGGTGCTAGCCTCCTTTATTTATACAAGTCTGGAGCATGTGAAGTGTCTCTTCACTGGCAGGGTCGACTTCTCAAACTGGGTGGGTAAACCCACCTTTATTATATTTCTAGGCT
>SNQJ01S0091828.1:0-19290 GCA_010110895.2 Picea sitchensis | reverse complement strand
GGCAACCTGGAACTAAGACACGAGGTTTCTCCTAGAGGAGGTGTTAGTTGTATCAGGCAAAGCATTTACCTCTATATTCTCACATGCTATCAAGTATAATATTTTACGACGACTGTTATCTCAACTATAGTCATCAACTTTTCATGTGTACCTTTGAGTCTTATTAATTTTGATTAATCAAAACTGGAGCCTTGTCCTCAAGAATGAGTGCTTTCTTTTATTCTAGGTCTCCTTCACTCAAGTGACAAGTGATTTCTTCAACCTGTATTTTGTACTGAGACAATATGATATCTTGATAGATGATTAGGTTAGAGGATAAGCTCTATGATCAACTTTTAATCCTTCTAATAATTTGATCATAGCTTCAACATGCAACACTAATCAAGATAATGTCATGACAAATAGATGCATATCAGAATAATCACACCTCAGTTGCATCATTCCTCTGAATGTGTTTGATCTTGAGATCCTTTTGGATCTATGGCAAGAGATCCCTTCTCTTGCAAATACTCTTTAGGGTTTAACCATTAAACATATGTGAGTACATAACTCTTATGACATTTGTAGGTAGTGGCTCCATCTGGTAGCAGCGGTAATCATTACCAACTCTTAAGAAAACTTCAAGGGTGATTGCAACTGGTTCTATGGCTGTAACTGCAATTGATGCTACAAATACAACTGCAACTTAGGGTTTTATGAGGAAACCCTAATTTTTCAAACTTCAAATTTTGAAATTCTGATCCAGGGAATAGATGCACTGAGCTGAGGCGAGTATGCTGGTGTAGTCAGAATTTTGAAAATCCAACTTTTACCCCCTCAAACTTGATATGTGGATTTCTGGACTGGTGCTTCTGGTTTTCTTGTACTTATGGTACTCTGGTACTTCTGGTACTCTGGTTTTCTAGTACTTTGTGAAAACTAGGGTTTCACTTTCCGGGAGATCTAGCCACTGAAATGGTGCGCTGAAGGTGCCAAAATGATTCTTGGGGGAGGGCACACTTTTCTAGATGATTTTGGGGCTGAAAAGATTCACCATCAAAAAGCCCTAATTTTCATGTATGGTAACAATGGCGTTTTTCACTTGTGAAAGATGCTTCCTTCAGCTTGGCTTTGATACCATGCTAATGTTTAAGACATTAATATAGATGTTTTCATTTCATTAGATAACAATAGAATAATCCAAGATCACTGAGAAATACACAATCACAAGAGACACGACATTTATCCTGGGAAGCCCTCTAGGGGAAGAAAACCCAACAAAACTTCCTTAATATAAAAAGTCAAAACCCAACAATGCCAAGAGATATCTTAAGCTAATACAAAAAGTCCTCTCCCAGATATAAGCCACTCTCTCTCCCCTTCTTCTCCGGTAGCATATCTAAACTTGTCTCTCAAAATGATCAAGTGAGTTGTGTCTAAGTGAGGCACTAGCCTCCTTTATTTATACAAGTCTGGCACATGTGAAGTGTCTCTTCACTGGCAGGGCTGACTTCTCAAACTAGGTGGTAAACCCACCTTTATTATATTTATGGGCTTCTTTAATATCTGTTCAGGCTGACTTCTTATTATGCCTATTACAATTGTCTTTTGACCAATCCGAAAAAGGGGATTTGGTCCTATTACAATAACTGACATGATCAATCCACAATGGGGATTGACCCTATGAATAATATATCAATAATAATAAGAATACTCTTTCCAGTTACATTATTTCAACATTGATGCCCTGTTTGACTACAATATCTTGTTTGGTCGTAGCTACATGTATGTTATGAAGGTCGTTGCCTCTTCTGTGTTCATAACCATGATGTTTCCCCATAATGGAAAAATCATTACCATCAATCAAGTATCACATTATGAGCCCAAACCCTAATCCAACATCGATAACATCCTCCCTTTCATCCACACTAATCCCGACGCCTATCCACTCATTGAGATGGGCCCCAGAATCTTCAAAGACCCATCCTTTCTAGGGACATACCACGGATCACGACCGCACCTCCATCCCTTAGCCCAAGTATGTGTTGTATCCTCCAACGAAATGAAAACTTAAGATACTCTCCCTCCCACCAAGGCCTCTTTTATCCCTGACGTCCCACTAGTCACAAAAATTCTCCCTCAAGAACCCCCTAGAACTAGCTCAGCTCGACCCATTCCTAATCTTCCCCTCCCCCCAGGGCCATATCCCAATCTGGGAAACAGTCCCGCAAGCCATTACCCAAATCCATTTCTTTTACCCCCCACCAGGTATACAAGATTTCCAGGTAGCTACAACGCTTACCCTTCCTAACATGGTACTGGGAATCCCAGTTTGGTATCTACATCCACCTAATATGGTCCCTCAACCATCCCTCCCTCCCCAAACTAAAGGAGTTCTGATGCAGATTCCAATACCTACTCCCAAAGAAACACCCTCACCCCCTCTTTCTAATGCCATCGCTACAATTGGGGCTAGATGAAAGAAGAAAGATCCCATCTCTCCTCTCCCTCCTCGCATCCAACCTCCTTGTGCACTCTGCGAGAAAGAAGGACACCCCACTAATCAATGTCCCTCTCTCCTCGAGTTACGTAATCTCATTCAACTCCCTCGAGCACCATCATCGCTCATCGCTTTCTCCAGTATTTCCGCTATCTCCTAGAACACAAGTAACAAAGGACTGCGGACCAAATTTGCATGCGCCAACTGTTCAGAATATGGCCATTACACACACCATTGTCCAGCGTTACCTCAATTCTGGCAGACGGTAATAGTCGCATGCCATATTTTTTAGCAAGGACCCACCCCAACTCACATCACTGACATCCATTATGTCATGACCTCAGTCAAAGAATGGATGAGATGTCCTTTCTCATTATGTGAATCACTTTATCATTTCACATATCAATGTCCTATGATCATTGAATACAAGCATCACCAAATGGCCCTTATTCAAAATCACACACCCTCTCCTCCAGCAGAACTAGTGAATACCCTTACCCCATCACTTGTTATGGTTCATATATTTTCACCAGAACCTAAGGCACTCTGTACTCCCTCATGGTTCTTGGATGAATTATACGAGGATTTACCCCCAAATCCCCCCAATTCCCCCGTTCATTTCCCCACGAAAATTTTATGCCCAACTACCATTTTTAACCCTCAATATCTCGATATTTGGTTTATGTCGAGTGAACTATCACAATTTCCTTGCATCACTCCCCCTGCTTCTTCATCACCAGATGAAAATCACATGGTGACAGTTGTTGTGCACTTTAATCGTCTAAATCAATAGAAGATTAAGGTGTTCAATATAAATTATCAACCCAGGGAAGTCTATTGTTTCAAGATAATTGTACACAGTCTATGCTAGATAATGAAAGTAACACTTAATCTAATTGTAGTAGGGAAGTGTAAAAAGAAACAAAAATCATCACTAATGAAATGGTGCTGGTACAACTGGAGTTCTACAGGATTTGAAATCATAGCTGAAATATAAACTGATGCGTGTATAAAAATCCTGGATTACATTATTCTAATCTAACTGTCTATTTTACTTTTGCATGAAGAAGTTCTAGACTAATTGCAGAGAGGAAATCAACTTATTGTAAGAAAGTAATTCACACTTTTTATTTTCTTTTACTTGGAAATAAGATGTTAATCTAATGTAGAAAAAGGGAAAGCAGTTCTCCAACAGCATTTAGCAACTAACTTATAATTCTCATGAGACAAATTTATGTGCATTTAATCAAGAAAGAACTAGACTGTAACAACAATTGTATTCTCAAAATCATTGACAGATAAATAATTCATATTAACACAACTAATCTAGAATTCAAAATAGAGGAGAATCTGTGACTAAGGTGGGCCCTTCCCTTCTCACGGAATCCACTCAAAGAAAGAGGCCATAGTCTGCTAAAGAAACTCAATCCACTGTTTTATTGATTTGCCAAAATGTTGTGTACAATAAGATTTTCTTTACTTCAATTTCTCACAGTCCAAATTCATCCCCTTTGATTACAAAAGCTCTGCTATTTAAAGTCAGATTCATCTAGTTAGAACAAAATCAGAATAGCCTTGAGAATCCCTGATTCTCAAGTTGTTCGTATGATATCATAAATACAAGATCTAGAACTAATCTTGTAGGATAACACATGTAACAACAGGTATAACAACTTTCAAGATCGGTGTCATTTTTTGTAGCAGTCGTGTAACAATAGAATCGGTGGCACCTGTTGCAGCAGTCGTGTAACAACTTCCAAGATAGGCGCCTTGCTGTAACAACTTCCAAAATTGGCGCCCTGATGTAACAACTTTCAAGATTGGCACCTTGATGTAACAACTTCCAATATTGGCGTCTTTCTGTAACAACTTCCAATATTGGTGCCTTGCTGTAACAACTTCCAATATTGGCTCCTTGCTGTAACAACTTCCAAGATTGGCGCCTTTCTATAACAACTTCCAAGATTGGCGCCTTGCTTTAACAACTGGTGTATCAACAACGACCATTATTCCATACTTGGTTGTTCTATACATTTCTATCATTAGTTGAATCATTTTATGGGTACAATATGTGCACGTTACCAATCAAACATGCTAAGTAAATAAAAATATAAAAGCAAGCTGAATGATTCATACCTGGGGAAAAAGAGTTCTTAGAACACATTATAGTAGGCATTAGCTTAGAGAGGATAAGGTTGAATGGGATAAAAATGTAGTGAAAAAGAGACATTTATGGGTTCTAACATGCCCCCCAACTGAAGACATTGCATGTCCTCATGAAAAAACACATCCAAACTTTACTCTGTAGTTGAATTAGGGAACTAGCTCCTCCAGTGAAAAATTGCTAAGACAACTTGCTAAATGCCTGTATGTTAATATTTTGTGCCCCAAAAAAGAAAATGTGCTCTGTTAAAAATCTGTCTGAGTTTCTCTGTCTTTAAGAAAAGAATCAGTTTGAGTTTCTTGAGAAACAACTCGAGATGAAAACAGAGGTTCTGGTTTGAAAGTTGTTGGTAAACCAACAACTGTCTTATGATGTTGAGATCTTCTCAGTTTCATTGGTGCTTGTGTAGCAGTATTTTCATGCTCAGTCTTGACTGAGAGAGTTACTGGTCCTTTTGCAATTGTTACTTTGATTACCTTATAGCCTATCTCAAAGTAAAGTTTTCCCACACTCAAAGAACATGAGTTCTTTATTTCTATCCATAACTGCTTGTCTTAGTGCTAGAATGTCCATGGTGATCCGCTTTGGATTCTTCTTTCGAGCAGCCTCCACCTCTTGCTTCAGAGTATTTAATTCTATTTTCAGGTTTTCCTTCTTTGTTATGAGTGAAACAATTCTGGAATTTTCAGTATTCCTGATCTTTCTCTCAATCTGGGCAAACAATTGGGCAAGTGGCACATCCTCAGAATTATCTATTGCATGTTCTGGTATATTAGCTGTGTCAGTCATGACTGGTGCACTGTCAAAAGCTCCATCCTGCATTACACATCTCTAGTTGAACATCCTCCTCTGGTGTAGTTGGTTCTTGTGTTACAGTTGTTTCTGTCATGACTGGTTCTTGTGGAATAGTCTCGACTTGGACAGCTGGTGCTTGTATTACAACTACATCCTACATTGTTTGTTCTTGTAGACCAGGCCCATCATTTTCAGGTGTATGTACTGTCATTGTTTGGTTATTGAGAGAGACTAATTCTTGTGTGTCAGTTCCTTCATCAACCATAGAAGATAGTGGACAAAGAATAGGAATAACATTTTTCATATTTTTCCATCCAACTGTAGCTTCTACAGACTTGTTGGACCTGGTTCTTCTCCTAGGTAAATTAGAAACAAAAGCAAGGTATTTCTTCTTCGTCGTTGGAGGGGGAACACTTCATTCTTCTTCAACCATAGAAGTAGAAAATTATGGTATAGTGGGGTCTACAATGATCTGTACATCATCACTTGACGTGTGATGCACATAATCATCAGGCAGAGATAATAATTCGGCTGCAATTTGCCTACCTTCAGTTTGAATGGAGAGGATAATTACTTGAAGTTATTTACATAGATTAAAGCCTAGTATACGTACCTCTGTAGAATTCTCTGTGACAGTAGTAGGTGAACTCTATGTTGCAATAGGAGGCTCTTGTGGTATTTTCGGTGCAACAACAGAGGTGGAAGTTAGAATTTTTCCCTTGAATGGACGTTTTATTTTCTGAGATACTCCACGGGCAGTTATAGTAGGTCCTGAAACAATGTTTGCGGTAATAGGAGGATCGTGGTGTACTGTTGGTGCAACAACAGAGGGTGAAGTATGACTCTCTGTTGTAGTAGATCGTGTTGACCTTGTTCTTTTTCAATGTGAAGCAGAGATAGTAGGGGTGAGTTTTTCAATGACATTTGTCTTAGCTAATGGTTGTGACTCAAGGCTTGGGCGAGTAGCTGGTTGTGCAGTAGGTGGTTCGACCATAGCTGCAGGCTCATCGAGGGTTGTCTGGTTGGTTCTAGAGTGGGCTTGGGTTGTGCGTTTGCTTCTCTGAGTCGTCTTACAGATAGAGACAGTAGGGGTTTCGATGGCTGTTGCAGCTGAGGGTAGAGACTCAGGAAGAGGTCCTTGGTTTGTGGTTTCAGGTACTGAGGCAATCGTGGTCGTGGGGATAGAATGTGGAGGGTCTGCTACAACAGGTAATGGGTTATTGGAAATGCCCATACCTCTGTGAATTAAAATTCCAATGAGTCTGTGATTAGAGAGGCAGTTCTTGGGGTTCTTAGATTTCTTTACAAAATGATCCATGTTATGCAATGAATGAAGGAGAAAATAAGGAATGTTTAGAAATTTTGGATGTCACAGGTATGATAATAAGAGAAAATAAAAAAATTAAACAACTTGGTACCTGCCTTCGTAGGTAATGTATCTTTTGACGAACTATGCGAATTCCCCCCATGGCTCTGGTAAAGAATTGATGTCTTCTCCTCTGCCTTTAATTTGCACTTTCTCATTGTCGAGGAGAAAACCCTTATGTGCATCCGGGAGATGTGTTTTTCTGTGAAACCATCGTTCTCCTGTTGTGGGAAAGCCTATCACAGCAGAAATGATTTCTTCTAATACTGGAATTCTTACCCCATTCACCATTGAGTATCTTTTGGTGAGATTTTGACAAAATTCTAAGACCTCGTCTTCATTAAAGCCCTTGAGCTTCTTAAAATACCCTATCCAACCGACCTAGAGAAATATTTGGTATGCCTCTGGGTGTAATAGCAAAGTGTCTAGATTTGCTGGTTCATATAGCACGGCTGATCTACCCATGATATTACTTGAGAATCTAACAGGCGTGTAGGAAGAGAATGTAGCACCTAAACCAGAGTCGCAGCAAGCGCGAACATATTTTGCAGAAGGAATACAATGTCTCAGCAAAAAGAGGTGTGGTCGAAAAGGTGGTGGAGGTGGGTATAAAATGAGGTTTGGATGGCTAGATTTGTGTTTCCCCTTCCCATCTAATCTGATTAACTCTTGGTGTATCGATTTGGGACAATTGGTAAGTAAACGGGAAGCGTGCTTTTATATCTTCATTACTTTAACACGTAGGATTAGTCGTGTACCTCATATATTACCGCACATAACGATCTGTCGGAGTAACCGTACTCTTCAACTTCCATCTTAGTCACGTTGAATAACCAAAATGATGAAGGATGGTGTGAGAAATGATGATATGACGTCTAGAGAAGAGATGGAGTCCTTTCTGTAGTTGATTAGCTAAAAAAAATGCCAGATGTGAAGTTAAAAATGATAAAACAATGCGTTTAAACAAAGAAAGTGAAAAGATTGACAAATCAACGGTGCTGCAACATGAAAATATTTTAGATATGGAGTAGCAACATTGGTAGAAATGCGAAAGAGAGAAGTGAGGTGGCCATAAATAATAGTAGCTTTCAGTGTATCAGCAGGTTCTTCGGCCAAATTGGTGGAGATAGGTGTTACAGCATCGAAAAAGAAAATGGTGTAATAACAAGAAATACGACCAATTAATCATAAAAGGGTGTAATGGCAGGAAATTGGCCGAGGGTGTAATAGCAAGAGATTGGCCGAGGGTGTAACAATGGGAAATTGACCAAGGGTGTAACAGCAGAAATACGACCAATTAATCGGAAAAGGGTGTAACTGTAGGAAATTGGCCAAGGGTGTAACAGTAAGAAATTGGTCGAGGGTGTAATAGCAAGAAACTGGCCAAACACTGCAACGCTTAGATTTTAGGAAGTTTTTCAACTTCCATCAACTAATCCTTTGACTCCTTTTTGCGGTTCTTAATTTGTTTTTCATCAATTCTCCTGCACACGCATAACTGCCTGATACCTTTCAAGGATGAATTTATTAGAATAGTAAAAGAAAGAAAATTTCAAACAAAAATTTTACTGAGTTTATTTATAAACAAGGTCTAAGTAAAATAAGTCCTAAGGTTTTGAAGGGGAAGGAGGAAGCTCCTTTCCTTTTTATAAGTTATAACCTGTATCGGTTGTACAACAAGATTTGAATTCTGTTTTGAACAGTGGACGCTGATATAGACACTGGCGATGACCATTTCTATGTAACTGTGTATTGGATCCATCAATAGTAATCATCCTGACTGTCCCGTTGGAAAAAAAAGTGTCTACCTCATAAGGTCCGAGCCATCATGTACGCAGGTTACCCTAAAATTCTTTAAAGCGCGAATCATACAACAGAGCCCAATCTCGTTTCTGGAATAATTTTTTCTTGATGACTCGGTCGTGCCATTTTGTTCTCTGTTGTTGAATTACCATGGTTTGATGAATAGCGTCCAAACGCTTTTCATAAGGCTCATTGAGCTATTTCAGTCTATCCTTTTGTGCCAGAGTCAAGTCAAGGTTGACTGCTGATGCAGTTCTTAAGGTTTTGATTTCGAATTCAATGGAAAAAACATGGCTTTTCCATATACCATCTCATAAGGAGAAAAACCAGTGGTGTTCCTCCAAGTAGTTCGGTAAGCCCATAGAGATTCATGGAATCTGTCACTCCAATCCCAACGATATTCTATGACTGTTTTAGTAAGAATGGCTTTAATAACTTTGTTTGTGCTTTCCACCTGGCCATTGTCGTGTGGATGGTATGGAGAAGCTATCCTATGTAACACATGATATGCACTGAGTAAGGCTTCAAAATTATGGGATGTGAAAGGGGATCCTCCATCAGTTATTAATTCTTTGGGAACACCAAACCAAACAAAGATATCTCCGAGAAAGAATGCTAAGACAGATTCTTCTAAATCCCTAATGAGTGCTTTTGCCTCCACCCACTTGGTCATGTAATCTGTACAGACCAGTATATAATTTTTTTTATTAGAAGGTGGGTTAATGGGACCTATGAAATCCATGGCCCATATCTCAACGGGCTCTAACACTATCTGAGGCTGGAGAGGCATCGCATCTCTATGATTTGGCTGACCCATTCGTTGGAAACTATCACAACTTTTACCATATTTCTTGGCATCTTGAAATATGGTGGGCCAGAAATAGCCCATCCTTAATATTTTATGCCCAGTCCTTTTATCATCAAAATGACCCCCACAAGGGCCATCATGGAAAGCTTTCAGCATATCATACACTTCATCATCCCTTACACATCTCCTGATTTCCTGATCTGTGTAGAAAAGTTATCCTCCTATCCAACTATACCGATCAATCTTCTAAATAATATTCCTTCTTTCTCGAGGAGATAAGTGTGGAGGTACCTTCCCTGCAACCAAATAGTTAGCAATGTATGCATACCAAGGTGAGTGAGCAGATACCGCAAAAAAATGTTCATCAGGAAAGGAATCATCTATAGGTGTATTATCATCATTGATATGTAACCTTGAGAGAAAATCAACAACCACATTTTCTTTTCCTGGTCTATCTACTATAGTGATGTCAAATTGTTGGAGTAGTAATAACCATCTTGTTACTTGGGCATTAGTAATAAGTTTATTCATTAGATATTTATTTGTTGTATGATCAGTATGAATAAAAGTAGTATAACTAGTGACATAATTCCTGAATTTATTGATTGCATAAACTATTGCTAAGAATTCTCTTTCAGTAACTGTATAATTCAATTCAGCAGGAGCCATGTTCTTGTTGATATAATAGATATCATAGGGCTCTTTGTCCTTCTATTGCCCTAGCACTCCACCAATTGCAGTATCTGAGGCATCTGAAGAAATGCGAAAAGGCAGAGCCCAATTGGGCCCTCTCAGAATTGGAGCTGTAGACAATTTTTGTTTCAGATCTGCAAAAGACCATTCGTAGTTGTCAGTCCATCGAAAGTCAACATATTTTGTTAGGAGGAAAAACAAGGGAGAGCCAAGTTTGGAATTTTTTTTAATGAATCTCCTGTAATATCCAGCATGCCCTAAGAAACTTCTTACCTCTTTCTGAGTTGATGGAGTTGGAATGTCCAAAATTACCTGGATTTTGGTTGGGTCTACCTGAATTCTTGCATAAGAAATGAAGTGTCCCAACACTACACCCTCGCTCATCATCATATGGAATTTTTCTGTACTTAAATAAAGATGAGATTGTATACATATTTTGAGCACTTTTTCCAGATTAGACAAAGCTTCATAGAAATCAACACCATAAGGTGTAAAGTCATCCATGAATATCTCCATACAATCATTCACCATATCAAAAAAGATACCAATTACAGCTCTTTGGAAAGTGGCTGGTGAATTACACAAGCCAAATGGGAGAACCTTGTAGGAAAATGTTTCCCAAGGGCTGGTACAAGTGGTCTTACCTTGGTCCTGTGGAGCAATTTTGATCTGGTTATAGCCATTGAATCCATCTAAGAAAGAGAAAAACTTTTTCCCAACTAGGTTATCTAGAACCTGATCAATAAATGGCAGAGGGAAATGATCCTTTTGCGTGGCTTTATTCATGGATCTATAGTCCACACATACTCTCCATTTCCCATTATTTTTAGGTACAATAACCAACGGTGAAACCCACTCGCTCTCTGATATAAGGTAAATCAAACTAGCATTGAGACGTTTCTGCAGTACTTCCTTAACAATTTCTTTAAGGTTTGGGTTCATTCTTCATTGGGGTTGGAAAATGGGTCAGCATTCATCCTTAATGTATATATGGTGAGTGCATAATTCATATAAAATGCCTTTCATATCCATGTAATCCCCGACAACCATTTTGATTTTTGGTGTCTTCTGAGAACATTTATGAGCTCGTCTCTATTTGGGAGATAGGGTCAAAGACTCTAATCAATTGGTGTTGCGTATTCTGTGTAAAAACAGAGGATTCACAGATAAATCAATTGATTAACTCATCCTCTGTCTCGTCTTTGAATATCATTTCTTTTCCTATGGTTAACACAGGCAGAGAACTTTCATCCTCCATGTCCATCCATAAATAATTTTCGGGTTCCGTACTTGGTGTAGCATGAGGATACAGGGTCAATTTTTTTGTGTCATAACCATTAGAGATGGTCATTGAACCGGATAGAAAACCAATGAAGGCATTAGCTATAACTAACCATGGTCTTCCCAGAATTAGGGGGTGGCCCCCCAACTGGGTTTTGGGTTGTAGAATGACAAAATCAGCAGGATACTCCCATGAATCTACTGAGATGACTAAATCATCTATTACTCCTTATGGTCTGATGGTGGAATGATTGGCTAATTCTAGTACAGTAGGAGTAGGTCAGACTTGTGTTATGAGTTGTAGTAATTGCATAACTTCTATAGGCATGATGTTAATTGTTGCTCCTAAGTCGACTAGCAGATGGGGAATAGATGTTTGTCCTATTTTGACAGTGACTATGGGGTTTCCTGGGTCTCCGTATTTAATAGGTGGGTTTTTGCCTAACATCAGCTCAGACAAATCCCCCACTACGTGCACTGTGAGAGGGTCCCTAGGTTTTCGTCCAGGTATTTTTAGACAGAGATCTCTTACAATCTTCGCATAAATAGGGACATATCTTATCACTTGCAACACTAGAATATTAACATGCAGATTTTGCAATTCTCCTAAGAGATTGAAAGATGGTAATTCCATAGGTTTAGTAATTGTCAGTATTTCAGGGAATGGTGGATCTACTGGCTCTACAATGGGTTGATCAATTTCTTATATATCAGTAGATGGCCTTTCCCCTAATTCTTTGTCTGATTCTGAAGATGGAGCATCTTCAATTATTGGCTCGACTATTCTCCATGATCGTATTGTGATTTCATCACAAGGCATAGGAGTAATAGACAAGGCTGGAACATTGTGTATATCTATGCTCTGAATGGCCTTATTGTTTGGGTTTGGGTTAGGTTTCACAAGCATCTGAGGTTGTAAGGGAGGATTTCTTGGTGGGGCATTGGGAGGTAACTGCAGCTGATGTTGCTGGTACTGGGGTTGGAACCGTTGTTGATAGTTTTGATAACTGAGCTATTGTTGATGGCCTCTCCAATATGGGTTCCATTTTCCATGATGATTTTGTTGATTGGACATAGGTAACCATGCATTGGGATCTTGATAAGGGGGTGGCATCTGATGTGGAGGAGGGGCACTGGTCTGTCCATATTGTGGCTAATTGTTCCAATAAGTATTTGTTGAAGGAGAGAATTGAGATTTCATACCTTCACTTCGTGGCTTCCATTGTCTCCTTTGTGTTATTAAATAGACAGCCTCTGCTTCCTTGTTAGTTTCCTTCATTGATTCTTTTACTCCTGGAAGAGAGGGACATTGGTCAGTAGCATGATTTAACTCATAGATAAGACATACCTGGACACTATTTAGTGGGCACTCTCTTGGTGGATGTTTCTTTCTGCATTTTGGACAGAAAATACACAATGCTTGCTTTGATTCTTCTTGTTTTTGTTTGACTTGCAAATTTTCCATTTGTGAAGAAAAAGATTTAATCATTTATGTTTTGCAATTCTCTAACAGATTACCTATTTCTGCTCTTGTTGGTCCTCCATTGGCTAATTTTTGTACCCTTGAAAACGTGGTATCCTTGGCAGCTGACCTATTCTTTGTAGAACCTCGAGAATGTCTTTTACATATATCTACGATGTCCTCATAGGTTTCCTTAGATATATCTCCCTTGTCAAGCATATTCAGCATATCTAAACAGTCTTCTCTAACTCCTTTTAGCAAAATGGTTTTCAAAATGTCCTTACTCACATTTGGATGTCCATACCTTTGTATATTATACTAGAGTCATTCCACAAAATCTTCAAGGGTTTCCTCCTCCTTCTAAGACATCTTGAAAAATTCCTCTCTTCATTCTCTTGTTCGATAGTAGTCTTGGTATTTGTTTAGGAAAAGTTGCCTCATTTGTACCCATGTTGAAATATTCTCTCCTCCAAGGCTCAAGAACCATCTTAATGCATTACCTTTCAATGTAGCTAGAAACAGTTTAAGCTTTTATGCAGTGGTAGTGTAGTCATAGCTTCTACACAAAATTTCAAATTCAAATAGAAACTCATCCAGATCCTTAGTAGATAATCCATGAAAATTTGGCAGAGTTGAGAGAGGTATGTTTTTCATAGGATCCATCCCATGTGTGGGAACATTACAAATAGGAAAAACCAGGGTAGGGATAGTATTTTCATTATTTACCTCCTCTTTATTATTCCGTGGGTTCTCTTGGTGGACCTACTTTTCATTATCCCCTTGATTTTCCATATGTGATCTTTCTCTCCACTCAATATGAAAAGTGTCCCACTCTTCTTTAGTGACTATCCTACCGTCGATATGATAAACTGCTTCTTCTAGATTTTCTCTGTTCCGAGATGTACTTCCTTGATCTTCAATGTTCTCCAATGTTGCTTGCTGATTTTTTGGTGACAAATCTTCATCTTCGACTTTAGCTTCAGCTCCAACCCTTGATGAAAATGATGTTTCAAGAAGGGGTAGTTCTGAGGACTGAGGATTACATCTTCTTGGAGGATTTGTAGGGTGAAAAATAGATCCTGAGGAGGAATCTGCTTTGGCTATAATTTCATCAACAACGGTTTGCCTTCCTAGTGTAGGATTTCTTCCTCCACGTCCTATGGTACCTGTAGGTTTAGTGTTTTTGGGGGTATGTCCTCGTGTTTCTTGATTCATGCAGACTAATCATTCCTTAGAAAGAAAACTAATGTGCATTACAAAAATCTATAATTATCTTCCCCGGAAACGATGCCAAAATGTTGGGCACTTTAATCGTCTAAATCAATAGAAGATTAAGGTGTTCAATATAAATTTTCAACCTAGGGAAGTCTATTGTTTCAAGATAATTGTGCATAGTCTATGCTAGATTATGAAAGCAACACTTAATATAATTGTAGTAGGGAAGTGTAAAAAGAAACAAAAATCATCACTAATGAAATGGTGTTGGTCCAGCTGGAGTTCTACAGGATTTGAAATCATAACTGAAATATAAACTGATACTTGTATAAGAATCATGGATTAAATTATTCTAATCTAACTATCTATTTTACTTTTGCAGGAAGAAGTTCTAGACTAATTGCAGAGAGGAAATCTACTTATGGTAAGAAAGTAATTCACACTTTTTATTTTCTTTTACTTGGAAATAAGATGTTAATCTAATGCAAAAAAAGGGAAAGCAGTTATCCAACAACATTTAGCAATTGACTTCTAATTTTCATGAGACAAATTTATGTGCATTTAATCAAGAAGGAACTAGACTGTAACAGGAATTGTATTCTCAGAATCGTTGACAGATAAATAATTCGTATTAACACAACTAGTCTGGAATTCAAAACAGAGGGGAATCTATGAGTAAGGTGGGCCCTTCCCTTCTCACTGAATCCACTCAAAGAAAGAGGCTACAGTCTGCTAAAGAAACTCAATCCACTGGTTTATTTATTTGCCAAAATGTTGTGTACAATAATCTTTTCTTTACTTCACTTTCTCACAGTCCAAAAATATCCATTTTGATTACAAAATATCTTCTATTTAAAGTCAAAGTCATCTAGTTAGAACAAAATTAGAACAACCTTGAGAATCCCCGATTCTCAAGCTATTCGTATGATATCATAAATACAAGATCTAGAACTAATCTTGTAGGATAACACATGTAACAGTAGGTATAACATCTTTCAGGATCAGTGTCATTTGTTGTAGCAGTTGTGTAACAGCAGAATCGGTGGCACATATTGCAGCAACCATGTAATAGCTTCCAATATAGGCACCTTGATGTAACAACTTCCAAAATTGGCACCCTGCTGTAACAGCTTTCAAGATTGGCACCTTGCTGTAATAGCTTCCAAGATTGGTGCCTTGTTGTAACAGCTTCCAAGATTGGCACCTTGCTGTAACAGATTCCAAGATTGGCGCCTTGCTATAACAGCTTCCAAGATTGGTGCCTTGCTGTAACAGCTTCCAAGATTGGCGCCTTGCTGTAACAACTGGTGTATCAGTAGTGACCATTATTCCATACTTGGTTGTTCTATACATTCTGATAATCAGTTGAATCATTTTATGGGTAAAATATGTGCACGTTACCAATCAAACATGCTAAGTAAATAAAAATATAAAAGCAAGGTGAATGATTCATACCTGGGGAAAAAGAGTTCTTAGCACACATTATAGTAGGCATTAGCTTAGAGAGGATAAGGTTGAATGGGCTAAAGATGTAGTGAAAAAGGGAGATTTATGGATCCTGACTACAGTCACCGGTATTCCTCTTCTGGATCCATTGTATTCTCGACAATTCCACTGTGATGAGTACATACTCAAGGAATTAATCACCCTCGACTGCCCATGGGATGCGCTACAACACCGATTTCTCTTTCTTTCATAGGAATCCTTGTCGCCTCCTAACCAACACCCCATATACGTAGTCGAAACCAAGGATATTATCCCATCAGGGCATATCGATTGGTTCAACAACCCTATCCTTTCCCCTGATGATTTTGAAGAGGGAAATATGGCCAACATTTCCCCCACCATTAAAATCGATATTTCCATCAAAAAGGGATTCGTCGAGGAAATCACTATTGGCCCCGCATGCACTCCTGAAGAAATTACTTCTTACAAATATCTCTTCCAGAAATATCGTGACATTTTTTCCTAGTCATACACAGAGATGCCCGGCCTTGACCCCTCTATATTCAAACATTGCATCGACACTTGGCCTAATATCACACTAGTCCGCCAAAAATAGCAACCGCTACACCCATCCAAAGCAGCAGCCATCAAAGCCGAGATTGACAAATTACGCATTGCAGGGTTCATTTACCCCATCGCCTATACATCATGGGTCTCCAACCCTGTCCCTGTTAACAAAAAACAGGGCACTATCCGTGTCTGTACAGACTTCCGCGACCTCAATCACACATGTCCCAAAGACAACTTTCCAACACCCTTCATCGACCAAATAATCGATGATTGCACAGGTCACGAGGCTTTGTTCTTCATGGACAGTTTCTCTAGCTACAACCAAATCCAAATTCACCCTGCCGATCAATACAAGACCGCATTCTCTACCCTTTGGGGAACCTTTGCATATCGTGTCATGCCATTTGGCCTCAAGAATGTTGGTGCCACTTTCCAATGGGCCATGACATACATTTTTCATGACCTGGCCATTATCATCCTCACATATTTGGATGACCTCACCGCTCGATCCAAGAAACACACTCAGCATCTTGATGATCTACTAATCATCTTTAAAAGGTTTCGTTAGTACAATATCCACTTGAATCCCTTCAAGTGTGTATTCTGCGTCACTGTTGGCCACCTTCTTGGGTTCATTATTTCCCAATGTAGTATTACCATGGATCCCCTCAAATTCCAAGCCATCATGAAAATTCCCCCTCCTCAGAGTTTACGCCAACTGCAGAGCCTACAAGGCAAAGCAAAATCTTTACGACGCTTTGTCCTAGACTATGCCACTCGAGCACACAATTTCCTTCACTTACTATGCCATGACATCCCATTCCACTCGGATGAACATGCCCAAAATGCTTTCGATGATCTTAAAACGACACTCTCCAACACCCCTTTGATTACTCCACCCAACTATAACTGCGAGTATATCCTCTACATATCAGCCTCAGCCGTCTCAGTATTAGGAGTTCTCGTTCAAATAGGATATGATGACCATGAGAATGTCATTTACTACATTAGTAAAAACCTCTTAGGGACACCCTTCAAATACAATCATGAAGAGAAACTAGCCCTTGCATTCATCCTCGTAGTCCAGAAGCTGCGCCATTACATTCTTCTTTGAACTACCAAAGTCATAGCAGATTCCAACCCCATGCAATACTTGCTCAGTTGTCAGAAAATTAACGGTAAATTTTCTCGATGGATCATCATCCTTCAAAAGTACAATCTCAAATTTTCAACACCCAAGAGCAAGAAAGGTCTCATCCTCGCTGAATTTATCATGGCATTTCCCTCCGAAACTACCAATTCACTAGTCAATAAAATCTTCCCCGATGAACATCTCTTTTACATCCCCTCAGATGACCCTTGGTATGGTGATCTTCTCGTCTATCTCCGAACACAAAAATTCAGAAACCTCCTCTCCAGAGATGATCGTCGACGTATTCTTCACCAGGCACCCTGATACCTCCTCATTGAGGATATCTTATATTGGCAAGGGGTCGACACCATACTCCATCGATTCTTGACTATTGATGAAGCTGATAGAGTCTTGAACGACTGCCATAACGACGCTTGCGGGGGCCATCACTCAGGGATGTCCACCGCTCAAAAAATCATCCCCGCAAGTTTATTTTGGCCTAAATTATTTCACGACTACATCCATGCCATGAAACGATGTGACAAATGCCAGCTTTATGCCAACAAAGCATGCACACCACCTGCTCTTCTACACCCAGTCATCACCGCTGGTCGCTTTTGTAAATGGGGCATCAACTTCATGACTTGCAACCCTCCGTCCGGCAATGGACACAAATACATAGTCATTACAGTCGATTACTTTACCAAGTGGGCCGAAGCCATGCCTACCTTCAACAACACTGCTGACACAAAAGCGCATTTTTTCTTTAACCACATCATATCCCGCTTTGGAGTACCACTCCAACTAGTCTCTGATCACGAGAAACATTTCAAGAATGCGATTTTCATTGAACTCTCATCCAAGTTAGGCTTCTCCTACGAGTTTTCCTCACCATACTTCCCTCAGTCCAATAGACAGGTAGAAGCAGTTAACAAGGTCCTCAAAATGATGTTGCAACGCATGGTTAACAAACATAAAAACAATTGGCATCATTTGTTATTTTCCTTGCTCTAGGCTTATCGCACAACAATCAAAACTTCCATGGGTTTCACACCTTTTCATCTAATCCACAAGGTTGAGGCCACTCTTCCCATCCAGTGCAAAATTCCCACCTTACGCACTGCTATTGAGCTATTACCCGACACTGCCCCAATGGAGTAGCGTTTGTTGGACTTAGAGTCCCTGGATGAATATCTTCGATCCTCATTACAGAACAATGAAGCATCCAAAAAATGGTCAAAGGCCACCTTTGATCGCCATGTCAACTTTCACTCATTTAATGAAGGAGACCTCATCCTTGCTTACGGTATCGCTCATGATACCCTCATCCATGGAAAATTCGAGTCCCTATGGCATGGACCGTACATCATCCAACATTGCCTCACTAAAGGTGCATACAGCCTGGCCTCCCCTGAAGGCCATCCTCTCAAAGAACCCGTCAACGGGTTGTACTTAAAGAAATTTTATGCCTGAGCGTAGCCATACTACACTATGCTTTTTCATTTTTGTACATATTTTGTAGAGTTTTTAATCTTCTTTTATCCATACCTCACATCTAATCTATCACTCATTTTATTGACATATGCCACCCCCATCGACCTACCACATCAGTTACGCCGACTGAGCTAGTCGTTGGACACAGAATCTTGCTTCAGCTGCTTGGGCTCTCTATTCACCTTCACATGACCTGCTCCACACCAACGACATATGTTTAGGTTTAGCCACCAACAATCAAGCAGAATACACCACCTTCATTGGTCTCCTTGTTGAGGCCATTCATCATCATATTCATCACCTTAGTGTCTTATTATATTCCCAACTTGTCGTCCTCCAACTCAACAATGTGTACCATGTCTGTGATCCTTGCCTCTTTCACAAATACCTGCAGGCTAGACTTTTATCTCGACATTTTGATTTCATTACATTCACACATATCCCAATACAATTCAATCAAATAAAAAATAAAATGGCTAACATTATACTAGATTGGCATATATCACATCAAGACATCTTCACACACACATAAACCATCAGATGTATGTCATAGAATATAGATTAGACATCATCAACTACACT
>SNQJ01S0091827.1:0-32637 GCA_010110895.2 Picea sitchensis | reverse complement strand
CTTTCGTTAATTTCTCAAATGGTTAAAATATTCATGCAAGTTAAAACTCAACCATAATCATAAAAGATCCTGCCCCGGATCATCTACAGTCGATCTATGTGATCGAAGAAAGGCCAGTGTGTTAAGTGCTACAGTCGATCTATGTGATCGTAGAAAGGATAATGTGCTAAGTGCTAGAGTTATATATATGTGATCGAAGGAGGGACAAGTATGTGATGCTAAGTGCTAAGTGTTAACTACTAAGTCCAAGTGGTAATTTTAATTTCTTTGTGCATATTGTGTGAGACTTGCAGAGCTAAGTGCAAGTGATTGTAAGAGACTGTGGAAGGATTTGTGTTGTATTACAGGGAAGGAGGATCTAGCGAGGTGCACAGATCTCATCTCCTCTGTGGAGTAAGATATCATGGCTCTGTGCATGTAGAAGATTGACAAAAATAAATAAAGAAGAAGAGTTGGTGGACGTAGCCCCAGGGTGGGGGTGAACCATGTATATCCTGCGTTATGATTTCTATGTGAATTATGGTTGTTCTCTTGTCTATGTGATTGAATGATTAGTTCACTGATGTATGCTTAGAAGGATCTAATATGGTATCTTATTGCTAATTAATGTGAATAAATGATAGATCTGATCTATTTTGGTATGCTTATTACTTGAACTTATTGAATCTATATAAATACTACGATGATCTGTTGTTAGGGTTTAGCTGCACTGTAAACTAAGGATGAATATTAACGAACTATAACTGCTAAGTGATTTGTTAAGGTGTTGTAATCACATATCTATGTCCCAGATAAGGTTACATACACTGGAGTCTTGCATCCACCCCTGCCTCTACCTCGGGTGAGACTTCATCTGCTTCGCAGGTGTTGCCGAAAGGGATGGTAGTTAGGGTTTTGTTGGTGCATTGTTGTAGCATTGAACTCTGGGTCTGCCCTTGTGCCAACAAATGGTTCCGTTGTTGGGACCTAAAACTGTGATTGTTGGGAACTAAGGAAGAAGAAGCTCTATGCAAATATCTGACCTGAAACTGTGATTGCTGGGAACTGAAGGAAAGAAAGAAAGCTATGTGCGTAGATCTGTTTCCTTAGTGCACAGTATTCTACTTGACCTGTAAATCTCTGTGCTAAGAAGATAATTCAGATCCGAAGAAAAGAGGTAAGATCTTGAAGCTTTGTTCTCTGAAAAAGGTAAGAATAGTGAAAACAATTTCTGAAATCTTTGTGCTCTGATAAAGGTAAGAATAGTGAAAAGTTTTAGATCTGAAAGCTTTGTGCTCTGATAAAGGTAAGAATAGTGAAAAGTTCAAGAGTATGGATCTAGGTATGTTTGATAAATGTTTCCCTAGTCTGAAAACTAGGGCACATCTAGAAGAGAGAAGGTTTGATATGAGTAGATCTGATAGAAATAATGAAAGATATGTTATTCCTATGCATAGAAAGAATGGTTGGACTAACAAATGGATGCAGGATCCTAGAAAGAATTTTTTGCAGGTTAGATACTATGATCCTAGTGTGCAGTATAGGAAGGGCTGGGGATCATTTAAGAAAAAAAGAGGATTAACCCTTTGTTACAGTTGCAGAAGACCGAGACATCTTGCTAAATAATGCCCTGGAAGAAGACCTAGTTCTATTTGTTGTAAAGCTATGGACCATGAAGTTTTAGATTGACCTAGAATGATTTATAAGCTTGACAAAATGAATATGAGACAAGAAAACCTTGAGGAAGGTCACAAAACTGAGACCATGGCAGAACCCCAAATAGAATTAGAGATTGTACTGCTACAAATGAAAGAAAACTTGAATGATCACAAAGATATCAACTTATCAGAGATCTTCAAAGAAAAAGAATGCATAGAAGCAAGAGTAGGATAATTCGACATAGACTATGTTCTAGGTGAGGAAACACAGGTAAATATCATGACAGAAAGAACTTGGGAAGATTTGGAAAATCTTGATACGATTCCTTCATTGGGAGGAATAGGATTATTCAGGGGAAAGTTGATAACCCTATGTGGATGACTCACCCAGGTATCTATGAGTGCTCATGGAGCTTCGACAGAGGAAGATTTTGAGGTTGTTAGATTCATTGAGAACAACGCTCCATTTACTATGTTATTAGGAAAAACCTGGATCGAGAAAGATCAGACCAGAAGAAAAGAAGAGGAGGCCATAGAACAAAAAAAGTAGGAATTAAAAGATTTCATGACTAGGAAGATCGCACACTTGATTGTAGAACAGGAAAATAGATCGAAGCTACTTAGAACCAGAAACTTGGATCACGAAGTTGAAATAACACAAGAGGATTCACATACGAGTAGAGAACCTACCCCAGACAGAGAAGAAGTATTTCCCTTGAATCCTATGAAAGAACCTCGACAACGCGAAGCTTCTATGCCAAAAGAAGACATGTATTAGAATGGTAAGAGGAATACATAGATGAATATCACTGGGAAGAAGGATAGAAAACTCAGTAAGAAGAGAGAAAAGGTCGAAAAGTTACAGAAGAGCCCAGAGGTAACTTCGCGGAAGGAAGATTTACAAAATTGGAACTTCGTTGTAATATCAGAACAACGCCCCATGACACTTCGCCATGGTGAAGTGATATGACCGTTGGAAGCATTATAACCATTGGACTGACATTCCAGAATGGTTAGAACAATTTTTATGTCCAGAAAGCTCACCTTTGGATCATTGGGACTGCGCTGCAACGGACATAACTGTATTGATGGAAAACTTCTTATCCGTTGGAGAGATTTGTTACATCATGTCTACTTAGTCTGTCGAATGTTGCACCAAGAACACTTTTGCAAATTATATCAGAGCTAACAAGATAACCCATCGCTACCGTGTCGTGCTTAGTAAGATCAACACCGATTCTATTTCTTTGAGAAATCATCCATCAACCCGAGTTTTCTGATCGAGAGAGTACATGTCAGATGAGCTCAACACTGTGGAGAAGTCAGTTGAGGAATTTTTAATTGATATGATAGCCGAGAGAGTGATATCCACAGGAGTTCAATATTCATCGACACGAGGAGAGAAAGCCTCTCCGTCGAATTCTTGCGGATCCAGACCATCCCGACTAGCAATAGAGAAGAGAACCAAGCACATAGATGATATAGCAAACACGAAGTTAATCTTGACCATATTACCTGACTACATCCCACCTCTGGCTGGCACAGTGAGTCATGACAGTGTCCCGAGGGACTTTGATTACACCATGGTTACTGCATACCTCCCGAAGGGGGTACGTGCAGTCAAAACGCAACAAGATAAGATCGTGACGTTGAAGTTTAGTTCCTTCAACCTAGGTGACCGCAAGAATTGTAGCATGCTTCCTCCTTACAATTATCTGGCCAAGATGAAGGGGAAGAAATCGAAAATAATCACCCAGCCATGGAATATGAACCTCGCGCAGTCCACCCTCTTGAATGTAATGAAGATCCCACACTTTGGAAGGCACCAGAAGGTTAACACCTGTGTTAAGCTCCTGCTATCGTGTTACCATGGCGGCTACCTATGGATAGATAAACGCATTATGGTCGATCTGACATTGATCCATAGGGTCACCAGATTGAGCATGCAAGGACCTGACCCACAAGACATCTACCCAGGGAAGGCTTCCGACTGCACCCTGGCATAGATAATTAAGGACACTTACGATGATGTAGAAAAGGGGACACGAGGATACAAGGTAGCTTCCATCCAGAATGGTGCAATGCGCCTAGCCTGCCAGCTGATCGCAGGGAAGCTAGTGAGGAAGAACCAACCTAGACAAGTCACAGGATTCATTGTTGACCTAGCTGAGAAATGTGTAGAAGGACTCTAGATGAACTGGGTGAAGTACTTGGTCAACCAAATCGAATTAGATTTCTGCAAAGCTTATGATTAGGGCTATGAGTTCGAATTTAGCTGGCTCCTGATCCTCATAGAGTTTACTTCTTAGGAAATGTTGGAAGGTGTGACCTTCTCGGACATTGAACCGTTTGATCCACTCGTTGCGAAGTTCACCATGCTTTGGTACTCGAGAGATATGGGAAAATAGTGACAATTGAACGTGATCTTTAATACCTATTATCTCCAACTGAAGAGGGCTATCGAAGTTGTCCCTCACATAACGTTGAACACCTTGCATTGGTTCTGATCCCTCATGAAGTTTCACAAAGATCAACACTTCATTTATATCACCGCATGCACAAATGAGCACAAAGAAGAGCTTCAATTGTACTACAAGCTCACAAAGGAGAACCTTGAAGAGATCACCAAGGACTGGTCTGTAGAACTCCTCATCCCCACAGACCCTGCAGAAATTTCAGACCCTGAACTAATCGACAGCCTTGAGACCACTCATGAAGAAAATGATCGTCCTGGACCTAGCAGAAGGAAGAGACTGAAGAGGTCCAAAAATTGATTAGCACATCCAAAGGAACTTCTTCAGTATCACCTGGATGATGGGGTGATGACGAATTAGAAGAGACAAATGGAAAAGAGGACCAATAGAAGAAAGGTGAAGTAACACCACCCAGGGACCCTGCTGATGAGGTCGATCCCTTGAAGAAAAGAAAGGTTTCTCCCACAAAACCCACTTCCCTAAAGAAATCCAGAGCCACCTTGACTAATATGCAGATTGTGCTCACTGTGGATGACTTCGACTTTATCATCGCAGTTGTAGAAGATGCCTCATAGGACATCTTGTATAAACATGAAGCCAAGAAGGAGGAGATGTATGATAGAATTGAGGTTAAACTCAGAGGGGTACAATAGGCCCTTCAATCCAGCCACGCAGTATCCACTACGCCCCCACCATTAGAAGCACCTGAGTTGGGAGATGAGCCTACCCAACTCCGCAAGCTAGCTGATGTGACTGAAGCTCACCTTCGTCACACACAGGAATAAACTGAATAGGCCACAAAGGCCCTAAAGCAAGTACAAAAGGTATTCATAGAGAAACGTTGAGTTTCCCATCAAGAGAAGGTTGTCCTCCAAACTAAGTTTGAAGAAGAGAAATCACAGATCCAACAAGAGAAAGAGAAGTTCCTCGCAAAGTAGGTGGGAATAAAATAAGCAGTCAATAGAGCACTTCCTCTGTGACAAGCTTAGAGAAAAAGGAGGAAGACCTAGTGGAACACCCAGTAGAGTAGCTCGCAGAAGATATCCAACATCTTCAATAGAGAATAGCAGACCTCGACAGTGCCAAGTACCCATGTTGGCACAGGGGCATACCTAGGGTTCAATGCTACAATAGTTCACCAACAAAAACCTAACTACTGGCCCTTTCAGCAACACCTACGAAGCAAATGAAGTCTCACCCAAGGTAGAGGCAGGGGTGGTTTCAGGACTCCAGTGTCTGCAACCTTAGCTGGGACATAGATCTATGATTCTAACACTTAACAGAGAACTCAGTAGTTAACATTCATCAATATCCAGTTCTTAGTTACAACGCAGTTAAACCCTAATTACAGAGGATCACAGTATTCAACCAAATCTAGCATCTAGCAGATTATGGCACTAAGCACAGTTATATAAGTCAGATCTAACATCCATCCATTAAGCACTAAGCATCAACATATCATTCATCTATATTAAAGCACTAAGAACATTAACATGTAAACACATCAACACATTGCACAAAGTAGAGCAACACAAAATGTACGTGGTTCATCCCCGCCCTGGGGCTATGTCCACCAACTCTTTGTCTTATTTATTAGCTTCTTCAATAGGTTACATGCATAGAGCCTCAGAAACCCTACTCCAAAGAGGACAGGAGATCTTCACAACTCTCTAGATCCTCCTTCCCTGAGTAGATCTAAGCACAAAGCCTTCTACAATCTCTTCCAATGACTTGCACTTAGCTCTGCAAGTCTCACACAGTATGCACCAAATCACTTACAACTCGTGATCACCCAGATCCAACTCTAGAACTCGACCATTTGTTGTTCACTACATCGCCTTAGAATCTATTTATACATACAAAATAGGCCTAAACATGGGTAAACCCATGGACTGAAATTCCCATACCCGTTACATAATCCCAATCCCAAAAAGGGCCCTAAAAGGGGGCCGAGATCCCGTGATCTCCACTTCATCTTGCGCTCCACCTTCGACAGCCTGTCGAAGTCCCAAAATAGGTCAAACATGACCAAGAATCCTCAAAACTTGGTCAAGGGCCAGCAGTCCCCCAACACTCACCTTTGACTCGGCCCGAGTCACTCTGATCTGACTAGTTCCGCTTCAAAAGCCTGGAGCTCTAAGCCTGTCACAGGGCGGATGGCTCTATTTATTGCTTCTTTTACTTTGAGCTACTCTGGGAGCAACTATTATTTCTCTTGCTACATATGTTATTTCTCCGCTTCAAAATTGGCTTGGAGAGAAACCTTCTGCTTTTCTACAATTCTGCATTTTTCTACAATGTCGCCTTGTACTTGCTTCAAGGTCTGGGTAGCATTTTATGCTTCTTCTTGTGTGTGACGAAGACGAGCTTCGACCACATAAGCTAATCAACAGACTTGGGTTTTCTCGTCCCCCAACTCGGGTTCTCCTGATGAAAGGGGTGTAGTGGACACTGCGTGGTTGGACTGAAGGGCCAGTTGTACCCCTCGAAACTCGACCTTAAGTCTGTCATACATTTCCTCCTTCTTAGCTTCTTGTTTCTCCATGATTTCCAGTGAAGCATCGTTGAGTGCTACTATGATGAAGTCAAATTCATCAATATTAAGCACAGCCTTCATCTTGGTCACCGTGGCTCTCAATTTATTCTGGGAAGAAGGTGTTAGTACCAAAATTTACATTTGCTAAAATCCCAACATTGTTACTAGAAATTCCCGCAGCACCTCATCTCATTTTGATTTCTTCGCCAGAATTGTCAAAATTTGCCAAAAATCCTCATTCCTTTGATCATGTGCCATTATCATAACATTCAATTTTTTTATCTAGCCTTGAGGGAGCTCACATTTGAGGTCCTTTGGCCCTGATCCTTGTGATTTCCTTTTTACCTGCATGATAAAAATCACTTTTATATTAAGCCTTCACTTTCCATATAATCAAATAAAAATTTATATTTTGATTTTGATTTATTTTTACTAAAGTGATGTGTGCTTGAAAGTGTACTACCCTAGCCCATACCACATATATAATCCATATCCTAAAGTCCACACATCGAATTACATGGGCACATATGCCAACCTCGAAGTCTACTTGTCATGCACCCCATTTTTCATCACCACAAGACAATACATGGGTTAGCATTAAGCCAAAACACTTAGCACTATAGTGCCCAAATGTTCAAAGTCGAGGTCACATAAGAATTTAGCTTCCATATGTCTAGCACTTGTTATGGGTTACCAATGACATGCAATTCAAATCCAAGTTATGTAATAGTGCCAAAACTCCATGAAGAAATTAACGCTCATTGCCAGGTGAAAGAAATCGATTGCAGGTATTGAAGAACTAAGGGTAGCCATGATATATATGATTATGTTCCAAATTTCTCGCTTGTTCCATCATTTTCATGCATGGATGTGCAGAGTGCAGTGCGCTACCAAATCTCTTGGGCGTTGTGTTTTCTCCTGTGCGCTGCCAAATTTCTTGGGCGCTGCGTTTTCTCCTGGGAGCAGTGTAACGATGGACGCTACCCAATCTCCTGAGAAGTGTAATGGCGGGCGCTTCATAGAGCGCTACCAAATTTTTGGGCAGGGGCTACCTAATTTCTGGCAGAGACTGAATTTGCACAGAGATACACCAGAATGGCTCTACCTATTGGTACCAGGAATCCAAGAGGGTCAAGCTAACAAATTCTTGGATAGATGATGTGGAAGATAGATAGAAATAATAGCTAGCATCATGAGGACAACCACATGATTTTGAAAGACATGGAAAACAAGGAGTTACACAACAAGAAAGAATCAAGTCATCTTGAAGATTGTTGGATTAGTCACCAACATTTTCCTTTTTTATAGCATAGGTTGTTAGTCAAGCTGTTAGATGGAATAAAGTCTTAGAGATTTTCATGGGTAGGAGGCCAGCATGCACCTCCAGTTTTTTCCTCCCCTTTCTGTTATAAATTCATGATCCAAATGAGGAAAAGAGGGGGAAAGAGACCCGAGAGCTCTGGGTAAAATTTCAAGATCCGTGAGGGAGCTAGATAGGCGTGAAAATTATTTGATTTTTAAGTTGCAGACCTGTGCTTCTTTTTTATGTAATAGACCTCAGTTGAAAATGAAGTTATGTATCGATTTGTTTTCTCTTTTCTGTGTAAATCATTTTTCCATATTTCATCTTCTTGTATATGTGTTTCTGCTATAGGTTATATGTCTGCAATTTCTGTGTTGAGAGGGTTATTGTATAAGATATGCTCTATCCCTTTCCACATGATTATCTAAGTTTTGATTCAGTCTTAGAAAGGATTTCTGAAAACAGAGTTCTTCCTCTTGTTGTTATATGCATTGAAGATCCAGATGATCTTTGATCATTCTTAGTTTTGTTTCTCTTATTTCTTCTTTCCATCTCTTTTTAAGCATTTTAACTGATCTTAGCTTTGTTGACCTGATTTGTTGCACATAGAATGTTAGTTCAGGATTACAGTTTATTTTATTGGACTCCATGCCCAATGGACTCATTTCCTTCTTGATTAATTTAACCACTCTCATAATTTCCTAAAACCCAAGTTATCCAATCAAACATTTTTATTCATGATGTGCTAGGCTTGCACTTGAGCAGTCCAAGAGCAACTTCTAGTGCTAACATTTTTGGCGTCGTTGTCGGGGATAGATTTGAGCAGATTGAAAATCTCTCTGGGAATAACGACATTGCACAGCTCCAGCTTTAGATGGTGACTGAAGTTGGACACCTTCGAGACTGAACATTCACCATGGCGACTCCATTGTTTAGAATCTGTTGGTGACTCCACTGGATTGAGACCAATTAAATGGCTATGAAGGCTATCCTGGCCAAGAGATTTTCCCCATTCAATTTCTCAGCCATAGATGATTATCCACATCCTATGCCTCTTATTGATGAATGGAAATATCTGTTGCCTAGATTTTATGAAGATAAGGATGACAACCATGTTGAGCATGTTCATGAATTTCATGCTTTGATGCAGCAACTTGGCATCCATCATGAAGATATTTTGATGAAAATGTTCATGTACTCATTGGATGGGGATGCACATAAATGGTATTTCTTTTTACCCCCTTCCAGCATTTCATCCTTGAAGGATTTCCACAGAGTATTCAATGAACACTGCAAAAGGTTTTATCCCTCTAAAAGTATTTGGCATAACTGTTGTGAGGGATATGTAGAATGTGCTCAATATTTGTTAGATTGCTCTACTGAAT
Source organism: Picea sitchensis (assembly GCA_010110895.2). Taxonomy (NCBI): domain Eukaryota; kingdom Viridiplantae; phylum Streptophyta; class Pinopsida; order Pinales; family Pinaceae; genus Picea; species Picea sitchensis. Next base: position 23,302 of record SNQJ01S0091827.1, on the reverse strand, counting down.
ATAAAGATGAAAACTATTTTATTCACTGTCCAAATGAAGATATGAATGAACCTCTTTCTCTTTCTTATTCCCGAGAAGAAAGTCTTCCAGATATAAGTCATGATTGTACTAGTGATTGCATGGATTTAGTTTCCTTATATCCTGTACCTTATGCATCTGATGTCTCCAATTCGAAAGAAGAACCAATTGTAGAAGAAGATATTTCTCTTTTCCTGCAAAAGGTTTCCCATGATATCCTTTCACCTGAGATTGAAGAGAGAGATCAAGGGATTGTTCATTTTCTTGTGCAAGACCTAGGAGCCTTGGGCTCACCTATCTTTGATGAATACTCTAATGAAGAAGAGAAGATCCATTTTTCTAATTTAAGGACCAACCAACCAACTTATGACATTTATAAATTTGATTATGATGGAGAACAGTATTGTGAAGAAATCAACTATCAGGAAACCACTGAACACGTTCAATAGTCATCTCTACAAATCAGTGAGCCTGTATGCACTATATTTGAACTTGGATCTGCAGACAACAATAAACAATTTATCATCAACAGTGAAGTTAGTTTTCAACTATGTTCATATTTGCAAGCAGTTATAGGTGGCAGCCATGATCAACATGAGGATATGCAAAAATCTTCTAATGTTCAACTAAAACAGTAGGAAGAGGTATTCCTTTTCAGTTTTATTGATCCATTTGCTGATTTTCTTGGATCTTTGAGCAGCTTAGGTGTCATAACATTTTTGTCAAATGAAGGTTGGTTGTTCTGTTCTTTTGAATTGCATATCAATAATCTACGGGTTCATGCATTCATCATTGTCATATCAAGGATTTCACCTGCTAATCAGATGCTTGTATGGTTTTATTGGAAGCATGATCTTACTTGATAAAGAAGCAACACACTTTATTAAAGTAGGAGTAGGAAGAAATAAGCTCATTTTTTAGCATTTCCTTTCTGTCAGTTTGCAGTAGTTATTTTTCAGTTTCAAATAAGGAGCAAAGATGCTCTCAAGCTTGTTGGTTTCCTGGACAGAGATGAAGATGGATAAGGCTACTGTTTTGTAGGTTCTTGGAAGCTCGTGGGGAGCATGCCATCCCCCATGGAGCCAATGTTAGTACCAAAATTTACATTTGCTAAAATCCCAGCATTGTTACTGGAAATTCCCGCAGCACCTCATCTCATTTTGATTTCTTCGCTAGAATTGTCAAAATCTACCAAAAATCCTCATTCCTTTGATCATGTGCCATTATCATAACATTCAATTCCTTTATCTATCCTTGAGGGAGCTCACATTTGAGGTCATTTGGCCTAGACCCTTGTGATTTCCTTTTTACCTGCATGATAAAAATCACTTTTATATTAAGCCTTCACTTTTCATATAATCAAATAAAAATTTATATTTTGATTTTGATTTATTTTTACTAAAGTGATGTGTGCTTGAAAGTGTACTACCCTAGCCCATACCACATATATAATCCATATCCTAAAGTCCAAACATCTAATTACATGGTCACATATTCCAACCTCCAAGTCTACTTGTCACGCACCCCATTTGTCATCACCATAAGCCAATACATGGGTTAGCATTAAGCCAAAACACTTAGCACTACAGTGCCCAAATGTTCAAAGTCGAGGTCACATAGGAATTTAGCTTCCACATGTCAAGCACTTGTTACGGGTTACCAGTGACATGCAATTCAAAGCCAAGTTATGTAATAGTGCCAAAACTCCATGAAGAAATTAACGCTCATTGCCAGGTGAAAGAAATCGATTGCAGGTATTGAAGAACTAAGGGTAGCCATGATAGATATGATTATGTTCCCAATTTATTTCTTGTTCCACCATTTTCATGCATGGATGTGCACAGTGTAGTGCGCTGCCAAATCTCCTGTGTGTTGAGTTTTCTCCTGTGCGCTGCCAAATTTCTTGGGCGCTGCGTTTTCTCCTGGGAGCAATGTAACGAAGGGCGCTACCCAATCTCCTGAGAAGTGTAACAATGAGCACTGCACAGAGTGATGCCAAATTTTTGGGTAGGTGCTACCTAATTTCTGGTAGAGACCGAATTTGCATAGAGATACACCAGAATGGCACTACCTATTGGTACCAGGAATCCAGGAGGGTTGAGATAACAAATTCTTGGATAACTGATGTGGAAGATAGACAGAAACAACAACTGGCATCATGAGGAAAACCACATGATTTTGAAAGACACATGGAAAACAAGGAGATGCACAACAAGAAAGAATCAAGTCATCTTGAAGATTGTTGGATTAGTCACCAACATTTTCCTTTTTTATAGCATAGGTTGTTAGTCAAGCTGTTAGATGGAATAAAGTCTTATAGATTTTCATGGGGAGGAGGCCAGCACGCACCTCTAGCTACTGCCTTCCCTTTCTGTTATAAATTCATGATCCAAATGAGGAAAAGAGGGGGAAAGAGACCCGAGAGGTCTGGGTAAAATTTCAAGATCCGTGAGGGAGCTAGATAGGCCTGAAAATTATCTGATTTTTAAGTTCCAGACCTGTGCTGCTTTTTTATGTAATAGACCTCAGCTGACAATGAAGTTATGTATCAGTTTGTTTTCTCTTTTCTATGTAAATCATTTTTCCATCTTTCATCTTCTTGGATATGTTTTGCTACTATAGGTTATATGTCTGCAATTTCTGTGCTAAGAGGGTTATTGTATAAGATATGCTCTATCCCTTGCCACAGGCTTATCTAAGTTTTGATTCAGTCTTAGAAAGGATTTCTGAAAACCAAGTTCTTCCTCTTGTTGTTATATGCATTGAAGATCCGGATTCTCTTTGATCATTCTTAGTTTTGTTTCTCTTATTTCTTCTTTCCATCTCTTTTTAAGCATTTTAACTGATCTTATCTTTGTTGACCTGATTTGTTGCACATAGAATGTTAGTTGAGGATTACAGTTTCTTTTATTGGACTCCATGCCCAATGGATTCATTTCCTTCTTGATTAATTTAACCACTCTCATAATTTCCTAAAACCCAAGTTATCCAATCAAACATTTTTATTCATGATGTGCCAGGCTTGCACTTGAGCAGTCCAAGAGAAACTTCTAGCGCTAACATTTTTGGCGCCGTTGTCGGGGACAGATTTGAGCAGATTGAAAATCTCTCTGGGAAGAATGACATTACACAACTCCAAATTTAGATGGTGACTGAATTTGGACACCTTCAAGACTGAACATTCACCATGGCGACTCCATTGTTTAGAATCTGTTGGTGACTCCACTGGAATGAGACCAATTAAATGGCTATGAAGGCTATTTTTTTAGGATAATTTCGTGAGTGTGGACACAAACCGATCTCCCTAGATCCACCTGGATCTAGAACAAAATAAGACAGAATAGGACGCTTTCCTTAAGTTTTAAATATTGAATTTACTAAGAGGCAAGAATCATGGACATACCTTATGATCGCTTCCTTTAGTCTTTGTTTCTCCCACTTCGCTCCAGTTCTCTTGTGTATCCAAAATCAAAACAACACAAACCAACCAAAGTGATAGCGATAGCATAAATTCAATATAAACCTATGTATGTGATCAAGGAATCATACAATAAAACACAACAAGCTTTATAGGAAAGAATCATATTACTGTATCATATTAAATGTGAAAAATCATACAATAAAACACAACAAGCTTTATAGAAAGAATCATATTATCAGGATTATATTAAATGTGAAAGAGATATTAAGACCATGGCCTTGATTTCATAAGATCCCTTCCAACAGTCCCTTGCTCCCCACACACTTCGCTTCCAAGATTCTCGAAGCATAGATCCATAGCCACTACAATCTATCTTGACAAAAGAAAATCTCAAAGTCACTCCAACAAAGCTAACCCAATCTCAAGCTATTCTTTCTCCATAAGAACTCCCTCTCCTTTATAAGTGGAAGGATAAGGTGAGGAGGTTAGGATGATCCCACTAAATCATGAAAGTGAGTAAGATCCAACCATTCTGGATACAATTCTCACCATGCTGTAGAAGTTTCTCCTAGAAGATTCGAGAAAAACGCTTGTTTTTCTCAAGGCCTGCATTCTCTTGACTAGCTATAGAGCAACTCTAACACCTTCGCGACTCCTCGGGTTATAAATTGCTGAGAATGGGTCACTGCGATCCCCGCCTATATAGAAACCTCCTCAGAACATCCTTTTTATAAGGTTTTAAGCATAGGAAAATGAAACTTCTTTTCTCAGAGAAGTTCTTCCTTCTCTTCTTTTTAGTAAATCAAAACACTGTGGGACTTCCCAAGGAAACAGATAGGTTTACATCATTAACGCATCATAGGATGACAAAAATAATGTAATGTAGAGAGCCCCCAAAGTATGAAGTAGAACAGAGTGATACTTGAAATACTTTGTCGAAAGTGTGTAGGGAACAAGGAACAAGCCAATGGAAACCCGCCAACAAACAAGGAAATACAAGACAATAATATATCATCATTGAGATAGGAATTCCCATAATAAGAATACAAATGAATCAAAGAATAAATGCCAACATTCGAAGATCCATGTCAAGTAACACAAGTCATGGCCACCAAACATACACTGTGGATCCATGTCAATATGACTTAAATCTAAACATAGCCGTACCAAAAATACACCGTGGATCTATGTGTTAAAGACTCAAATTTGAACATATCCACCACCGCATACAATGTGGATCTATGCAACAAGCATTAATTAAATATATTCAACGCAACCTCGATCTATTCTAAAAATATCCGTGGTCTTATCTCCACCACTCTATAGTAAGTGTACGACCTAACCATGAATACATAAAATAAGTCTAACATGGTAGAAACCACTTGATTACCGGGTCATGTATACATATGTCACCGCTTAACAATCGAAATCACCATTAATGTCAATGACTCCCAAGGTACACTAGTACAATCCAAATCCAATGTGAATAAATGAGTCAAGTCTAACACTGATGGAATCTTCCAATCAAAATAATTATGAAACCCACCGTCAAAAGCAGGAAACCTCGCCATTGAGGCATGCAGTTCCAAGGTACCAAATAATCTCTAAGTCTTGATCCCGGATAATGAGTCGAAAGTTTCCATGAAAAGACTCACAGAGGTCCTTTATGTATCCCACATCAATGACTCTAAACAAGTAACAAGATTTGATGTAGATCGTAGTAACAAGTGATTCAGATCGACTCGTGTGGATGGCCGACGAATAGAAGGCTTAAGACTCTAAATGGCCATGCAATAGAAGGCTTTTCGTTGAACATCTTTTGAACATATTGACGACATCATTAACCGGCTCTTGAAATATCATCAACAACAAGGATCACGCACTGTTAATTTGTAATCTTATAAGGAGTTTGGTCAAGAGACGAGTGGATTTTCAACCTAGACACAAAGCAAGTGAAAGGGTGTCATGTTCAAAAGTGACTCTCTCATGGAATACAGGTTTAGACACAATTTTTTCCCAAATTTTCCCCACCATCTCCATGGTTCTCTTATTTTTACGCAGTTTGAGGAGGATAACATATGCTTTCAATTTAAGCTCATCCTTCAGACGAAGTCCTTCTGAAAGGTTTAATCTAACCCTAGTAAGGATTGGTTCGGTCCCATTATGGGTCCGTCAATGTTTGTTTAATGAGTCTGTGAGATAGTAAACTCAAGGTTTTTCGGGATTATGGAGTTTGGAAAACACTTAAAAGAGAAATCTATCAGCCTTTTCATACAAAAGAGTCCAACGGTGACCTAAAAAGGGCTAAAACTATCGGTCAACACGCGATACTTCAAATATGAGCAGGAAAATAGAAATGTTGCTCGGCAATCTTTTCATGCTTGGAGAGTCCGAAAATAGCTTAAAGAGGACTCCTGGGTTCCTTTTTCAGATAACCTTTACAAGTCCGAAAAGCGATAAAAGTATACTTCCTGCTACATTCTCATTGATTTACGATAACAAGAAAGAACAAAAAACTCAAGTTTCTATCCTATTCTCATGTATTTACTGGCATTGAGAAAGAACAAAGACTAAGCTTCCTGATTGTTTTTATTTTTACTTGCTTTAAAACAAACAAAACTATGCTTTGGATAGATTTTACTTATTATCGTTTAAAACCAAAACAAAACTATGCTTGACCTAGTTTTATTTTACACAAGATTGAACCGTGAGGAAACTATGCTTGAGGTAGGTGGTTTCATTTACACAAGCTGAACCATAGAAACTATGCTTGCAACTTCCCAACGAAAAACACATGGATGGTCGGTACATAGCCCCCAGCTTAAGAAACCAGGGTGGCTTCACTTCAAGATGAAGTTCAGAGGTCGAGGCAATACAAACTCTCAAGCTTCAAGGCTTCATCTAACTAGAAAGGAGAATGAAATGAAGCTCAAATACTAGACAAAGGACTGACCCCAAATAGAGAGGGGAAAACTATTTCATTTTTTAAACGGTATTTTGACATAGAAACAAGAACTATGCTCTAAAACCTCTGTTTCATTTTTTAATGAGAAGTTAAGCTATAGAGATGCGAAAACCATCCTCAAGTGGTTTCATTTTTAATGAGCTTGAAATTAGAAACCATGCTCAAAGACCTCTGCTTCATTTTTTTTTAACGAGATTGCCACAAAGATGCAAAACCATCCGGCCTTGTTCCTGATCATGGATCCCAAGAGGACAATGCTCCTGAATGACACCATTTCAAGGGACAAAACGCACATGGCTTCCAAGAGATCTTCACTAGAAGGAAGAAACACACTGGAAGGACACCATGTCACTTGCGACAAGAGTAAAGAGATTAGACTCTAACAACCTTATCGAAGAGATCACCATGTCAATCCATCGATCTAAGTCATCAGAAGCTGAAGCCATGGGTGACAACACCAAATAATTAACGGCAGGGCGACATCGCCTTCAAGACAAGAACCATTCAGGAGGTAATCCAGGGGTGAATGAACGAAAGTTTATCAACAATCAAGGACCGGCCCATCGTGAGGGAAAAGATATCACACGAAAAAGAGTAGAGACAACAGCTTTCATGGCATAGATATAATCTCTCCCAAGGAGTAAAGAGAAATCCAAGGAATCTTGGACTACCATGATGTCAATAAAGACGCTTCCTTCCCAAAGTTACAGGAACCGAGGAAGGGTCCCTAAAGGTTGACTAGTTCTTTCGTTAAAAGCTAACAGATTCTACACAGAATCCATCGCAAAGGAAGGACAACCCAATGCTTTCCTGCCAATAGAGGAAAAATACCAATGACGAATTTCATCTATCAACGCTTAAGTAACGCCCACCACAAACCTCAGACTGTATCCGAAAGGAACGTAAGAGGGAAGACAAGGTCCGCCATAATATCCCATCAAAACGGATGTAATTTCATTAATCAGAGGGGGTTCCATGGGAGAAGGAGGAATACCTCCGAGCATAGCAGAGTCTCAGAGAACAAGAAAAAACATGGGCGTATTGAGTTTACTCTCTGCCGAGAGTAGGATCGACCGATGGAGAGATCGATCGACCACTTGGTTTCCATTCCTGGGGAGAATGGGGTCGACAGTGAAACGACCGACCGCTGGGTTTCACTCTCTAACGGGAGAGTGGGATTGACCGCTTGGTTTTCACTCTCTAAGGGGAGAGTGGAATGTTCACTCCGGTCCCTTCACTGGTCGATCCGGTTGATCATGTCTTTAATCTGGTCACGTCCTTAGTTGTACTAGTTGACAAAGTGGTTGAGAGAAATCTTATGGTATGTAGTTGGAATTTGAGGTTGTGAAATAGTTATGTCTTCTAGTAATTTTGAGGTTTCTTCCATATGAGGGCAAAGATGGTTTAGATGACTCCCTTTGCATAACATACATGGGAACTTGACTCTACTTTTATTCTTTCCAACCGTATCATGACTAGTCGACCTTTAGTCATCAACATTTTGTTCAGAGGCTAACGACATGGGTTGGCGAGGATGTGGAGACCATACTTCTATAACTCAGGATAAACCTCGAAATCCTTAAGATGGATACCCTTACAGTCCTAAGGGCAGCCCGGGCTTACTGTTGTTTGGGCAATTCCTGGACATCATCACGATCTAAACATGATTAACATTAATCGGTTGTTTTCCAACATGTTTTGATGTGTTGGTTGATTTTGACTTGCTTTCTTCTTTCTTCATTTTTCTTCTTCTTATTCACTGGTTACTAGCTTCTAACTTTCACTGCATTTTAAGAAGATGAAACTAAGGTGACCTTACAGTTTAAGAAGGCTTAAGAAGACTCCATCGGGTGAAGAAGGTGAAGGATCAACATGAGGCTGATGCTCTATCCAATAAGGAGACTCGAAGGCTCAAAAGTAGTGATGTGAGGAGGACCAATGCTCGTGAAGAAGGAAAAACAAAAGGGTCCCCGAGCGCAGGTTCATTGGTCACTTTGGGAATCGACGCCATGAAAACAAAACCACCTAGATTCCACTCAGGTAAAACAAACAACACACGCCAAAAGTCTAGAAGAAAAGCAAAATGAAACAAAACCTTCTCACAATGAACGACTAGTTGGTGATGAAATCCAACGTCATGGGAACAAAGTAAGAAGGGCCTAAGATAGAGAGGGCGGAAAAGTTACATTGACAACCTACTTAAAGGACTTACACTCGCGCAAGCCCCTACACATAATCGCAAGGTATACCCTCCAAGGAGCCCCAGGGAGTTTGACCAATAACGCCGATTCTAGGTAATCAGAATACTTGCCCTCCACGCGAATCTCGCAGCGTTAGCACTCGTAATTTGCCCACATTGAAAAGGCAAAACACAGGCAACATCGTAGTCAGCTTCGAAGTTCTGGATCTAGCCCTTCAAGACTCGAAGAGGGATCTCTCAGGAATATAGTTGTTTTGCGTAAATGTTAGGCTAGTTATGAAGAACAAGGGTTTCTTGTAAAGGGTTTTTAAATCATCAGATGTTCTTTTACACATCCATTGGGTTATGGGGTCTGAAATTAATGAATCTGAGATACAACCAGAAAGTTGAAGAAATCCTTTACAAGGCAAGATAACACACTCACCGGATCTTCAATAGTTTAAATGATGATCGGAAGAAAAGAGAAGGAAATAACTCCGAACCAACAAGCACTTAAGAATCTCTTGATTGAAGATATTTAGAAGATGCAGAACATTCTCAAATCTATAGAATCTAAAGGTGGTATCAGGGATAATCCTACAACATAACGCTATTCGCACAGATTAGATTCAGAAAACAAAGGTTACGGCATTTGGTGAAAACGCTCAACGAAAATACATCACCAAGAAACATGCACAGAATCCTCGTGAAAGAGCCTCTTCATTAATGGCGCATCAGCTCAAAATGTTACAAATGCAGAGTCTTCCGTATGGAAGATCCAACCCCATTACATTAAAATCATCTCAATATATAAGATACATCTCTCCATCAAGTTCCGAGACGGTTAAACCGACTGGCGAAAAATAGCCACCACTCCCATCAAATTCTGAGTTTTCTCATGAGACATGGACCAAGTTCTTCAGGAAACGTGGGTCTGTTCGTGACGCGATTCTCTTCAAATATGACACTGGGAGAAAACCGAAAAGAGGCATTATCATGGGCATGTTCGATAATAACCTCCTCCTTCGGTTTTCAAGAAAATTCATCTCCACTCGGTCACGGGTCATTTCCCAAGAAAAATCGACTGAAACGAAAAATTGATAATATGGAAAAATAGGCCTCAAGATGCCTTCGACCTGCTCTGCTCATAACTCCGTTGAAAAAACCGAAGAAAGGGTTTTGTTCCTCATCCTCAGGCTGCCCAAAACCTCCTCAGATTTTTAAAATTCATCTCCGTTTTCTCAGTATCTCCGTCGGAAGAAGACAAGTTGAAACGGGCAAAAATGGTGAAAGTTTGTGAAAATGATATTTTCATGAAAAACTCTAATCTCTGCTAAATGAATGCCCAATAACCGAATTTGGAACCAGAACCGTATATCTTGGTGATTAAATCAGGGCCGCTCGAGTGTGCATGATGTTTATTATGAGGTCGGACACCCCTTGTTAAAAGTCGAACTACCTGGGTCCGAGATGGAACGAGGAGCGTGGATTAAATTAGAGGTATAAGATGAGGGGCACGGGAGTGTGAAGGTGTACGTGGGTATAGTGGAGAATAGGGGGAGGGCAGTGGAGGATGAGGGGATGATGGGAGATGGTAGTGGAGTGGGGGCACGTGGGGATGGGGAGTGAGTGGAATAGGTAGGCTGGGGGATGGGATACGTAGGACTTAGGCTAATTTATTTTAGTTATTTCTTATTTTGTTTTATGTTTTAATATATATTTTATGTTTTCTTTTAAAATGTTTTATATGATATTTGTTTTATTTTATTATATAACGCTCATTATATATTGTTTATGTTTTTAATGCATTTTATTACTTTGCCTTTTAATATTTTTTAATGTTTTTAATGTGTTTTATATTTTATATTTTGTTTTAAATCAATTGTTTTATTAATGTTTTTAAATTTTGTAATTATTTAATAGTTTTATTTAATTAAACCAATCTTTAGTTACTAACTAATCGCTAACCTAGTTTCTTAACTAATCTTTAATAATTAATTAATTAACAATTAATTAATTAATCAATTATTAAATAGTCACTATTAATCAAATTTAACCCAGACTACTTTTATTTCTTTATCCCAAGTCCATTTGCAGTGGATGGAAGGCTGATAATGGAGGCTTCCATCAGTTATCATATGGGGAGAGCAGATGCACAGATGAAGGATGCCAGTTGGGTGATGGAGGATTGAGTCCACAAGAGTGGAGGGAGGAAAACTAATCACCTGTTATACCTCGTCACCCCGAGAGATGTTGTCAATACCAAGTATCGACCATTTATGGCAATTATAGGACCCTAACAGTGGCTCCATCTGGGATGGCGCCTTCTTTCTCAGAGGTGTCAAGAACTACTGCACTTCAACATGCGCACTCGTGAGCTTATTCCATTAACATCCCAAAACTTATTCTCGCAACTCAGAAATGCTTTGGATCTTTGCAACCTAAATGAAATCAAATGAACGCCGCTGAAAAGAAATGCTCATAATGTTGAGCTTATTCACATTCTCCTACCTACCTATGCCATCGATCATTTTGTAAAAATCAAATAATACAAAATGTGTCGGGCGAGTTTCAATCAAGCAGCTTGATTTAGTGGCTCTCGTTTCTTTCTCAATCGCCCATGGAGACTCTGTATAGTTCATATCGCGTTTGAGAGTAACTTCCACCATGCTTCCCTTGCATAATATTTGATCAACCTAAACAATAGGAAAAACACTGAAAATGGAAAAATATCCCCGTGATGCACTTGTCCATATAGGCGTTTCATGATCGCGATAGGTTAGGCCCATCTTTTGGTTTTCAACTCTCAAACAACCTCAAATCAAGACTCTAATTTTCAAATTTTATGCATTCTCAGGTCTTTTCGATAATTTCTTCATCCGGGATCATGGATGCTCTGGTGGTTTGTGGAATGATGCCTCTGCTGCAGAAGACACAGAATCTGATTGCATAACCATGTCAATATCATAACAACGCTTTGTCTCATGACTGGTGAATGAAGAATAACTTTGACCACACATGCCATCCAACATATCAGCTATGGGATCCTAAAAATACTGACAAGACTATTGCATTGACTCAAAATGAAATTTCCTTTGTTTCTCAGATTCATCTTTCAACACTTGTCCAAGAGTCTCCTTCAAAACTTGAGATGATTTAAAACACAATGGCACGGATTTCTTTTGGATTAACTCTCGTGATTTCCACTTCGTGCTCTAAGCTTAATAATAATTTGCAAATTGAAAAGAGGGCAAGTGCTTTATTACGTTTCTGAACAACCTCCATATCCTCAATGGTATAATCAATTGATTGGTCAGGGACATTTATGTTCACTATTTACCACTGGTCAAGAATTTCTTTTCATGAATTGAAAAGATGAGCAACATAGCGACGAGTGTCTTCACTATCGACATTTCTCTCGCAGATTCCTCCTTGCTGCCATGAATCGCTATGTACTGGCCGATTGTCGATTCAATGGTAAATGGTCTTCTCCGCCAATGACATGTCATTTGCCTCTAAACAAATAACCTCTCGCTTCGCCTGACCATCATCATAATCGATCCTCTTGCGGACAACGGCAAGGGACAATACAAACATGCACATCATATCAGCAGATTTCTCCTCTACAAGTTGAGATGAAGCTCCATCTCAACTTCGGATCGTACGCGGACTGAATAAATGAAAGAATCATCACTCAAACTATGGTGTCCAGGATGAGAAGAAAAATGTTTGGGGACTGAACTGTCTTTCATCGCAATCATTGGAACATGATGTCTTTGGACAAAGACATCATCTTTTATGTTTAACTTTCTCAGATCAACTTTTCCATGCGACTGCCAAAATCATTATCTTCTCGATGACTTTAAGTCGCTTCCCTTTCTTTATTCTTCAATCAGACTTCTCGACGCTAGTTGGTCTCTACGCCAACCGGCACTTTCAGATTTCTTCAAGACTTGTTTCTCTCTTAATCGAAATGTCATCTCAGGATCTAAGGCATCTGGTAAATGCAAGTGAGATGATCCTGACGGTGGCCTTATATCAGCAGACAATCCATGATATACCTTATTGAAACTACTGAAAACTGTTTTACTGTTTCCCCAGGTTTTCTTTTCAAGTGTTCATATTCTTCGCTGACGAGGAAAACATTTCGACCACCCATCTATCTAGGAAAACTAGCATGAACTGATCAAAATTTCTGATGCTTGCAACAGAAGGTTCTTAAACCAATCTTGACTTTAATTCGTGACAGGGCAAACATTCTGATAGAGACATCATCATCTTCAACCTTCAATAAAGAAGGTCAAGGAAGTCTTCAAGGTTTTGCATATGTTTTTCAACAGTGATCTTGGCATTCTCTCCATCAAACCTAGGCATATTATCTATGTAATTGACAGGAGGTCATGGAGGATAGGAGGTAGGTCTAGAGGCTTGTACCTGTCTGGGAATTTTGCAAGCACAGGAGATGAAACCAGAGGGGGAATTCCATCTAGAGATTTTACAAGAGCAGAAGATAAAGCAGGAGGCTTATAAAAATCCAGAGGTTCAACAGAGCAGGGAGACAAAGCAGGAGGTTTATGTCTCTCTGGGGTTTCTATAGGTGCATCTGGTATGTGCATAGGTGCATGAGCATGTACATATTCTACAACAGTGGGTATGATCTCTTGAGACTCATCAATCAATTGATGAGTCTCAATTGATTGATGGTCAAAATACTCTTCAACATTATACTTCTGACCAGTCTTAGAACAAGACAAGACATGATTTCAAGTGATAAACCAAATATGTCCCGAATGTAATTTGAACTTGAATACCAATCTTCTTGGTCGCTGGTCATGCCGTGTTCTTCCTCCAAAGGAGTCTTCTAGTCATAATTATCCGAGCTGCTTGAGCTCCGCCAGTGAATGATTCTTCTTGGTGTCTCATCGTCACCGCCCACCATCGATCGAGCCGATTGAATGTACTACCGGGAAAAGTTCCCTGAGTCGCCATTATGTTAGCATCAGAATTCTGCCTGCCATCGAAAAAGGAAACACAGAGGCAACATCGAATCGCTTTCAGTCTTGATCTAGCCTCCAAGACTCGTGAGAGGGATCTCTTATGTAATATAACTTTGTTTGCGAAACGTTAGGGTAGTTGGCGAAGAACAAGGGTTTCCGGTTGTGGCAAGGGTTTATAAATTGGTATGTTCTTACACATCCATCGGGCTATAACCAAATTAATGAATCTGAGATACAACCAGAAAGTTGAAGAAATCCTTTACAAGGCAAGATAACACACTCAATCGATCTTCAATAGTTTAAATGATGATCAAAAGAAAGAGAAGGAAATAACTCCCCAACCAACAAGCACTTAAGAATCTCTGATTGAAGATATTTAGAAGATGAACATTCAACGAGAATCTAAGCAGGCATCGTGGATAACCACAACATAACGCTTATTCATACGATTAGATTCAAAACAAAGTAGTTACAAGAGCGTAGAAACATTCAACAGAATATCACATCACCAGCATGCATGAACTCAGAAAGAGCCTCTTTCATTAATGGCGGATCTATTAAAAAATGTTACAACTCGATAGCCACAGGGCATGAAGATCCAACCCCATTACATTAAAATCATCTCAATATATAAGATACATCTCTTCATCAAGTCCGAGAGTCGGTTCAACTGCCTCGACCGGGAAAATAGCCACTACTCCCATCAAATTCGGAGTTTCTGTTATGAGAAATGGACCGCTTCAGGAACAGGTCCGTTTCGTGACGCGATTCTCAACATGACACTGGCGGAACCGAAGAGGTTAGTTGAATATGGGCATGTGACAATAACCTCTTCGGCTTTCGCGAAAATTCATCTCCACCGGCCGTGGTCGCCCCCAGTAACCGGATCAAACCGAAAATGGAAAAATATGGAAAATAGGCCTCTAAGGATGCCTTTACCCGCCTGCTTGTAACTCCGTTGCAAAAACCGAGGAAAGGGTTTTGTTCCTCATCCCGGGCTGACCAAAAACCTCTCTCATAATTTTAAAAATTCGTCTCCGTTTTCTCAGGATCTTCGTCGGAAGAAGACAAGGTGAAACGGGCAAAAAATGGTGAAAAGTTTGTGAAAATAATATTTTCAAGTGAAAATTCTGACTGCTAAATGCGTAATTCAAATCAATTCTAAAACCGGAACCAGATATTGGTGATTAAATCGTACGCCGAAAGTGTGCATGATGCTTATTATGAGGTCGGACTGTTAAAATTCAATCCACTGGGGTCCGAGATGGAACCCAGGAGCGCGGGATTAAATTAGAGGTAATAAGATGAGGGGCTGGAGTGTGAAGGCACGTAAGTATAGTGGAGAATAGGGGAGTGGGCAGTGGAGGACGAGGGGGATGACCCAGGGAGATGGTGGTAGTGAGCAAGTACCTGGGGGATGGGGAGGGTGGAATAGGGTAGGTTAGGTGGGGATGGACACGAGGACTTAGGCCAATTTATTTTAGTTTATTTTATTTCTTCGTTTTATGTTTTTGTTATATATTTTATGTTTTTCTTTAAAAAAATGTTTTATATGATATTTTGTTTTATTTCCATTATATAATGTTTTATTATATATTGTTTTATGTTTTAATGTATTTTATTACTTTGCCTTTAATCTTTTTTAATGCTTCACGTTTCCATATTTCCTATATTTTGTTTTAAATTTAATTGTTTTATTAATGTTTTTAAATTTTGTAATTATTTAATAGTTTTATTTAATTAAACTAATCTTAGTTACTAACTAACTACTGTTAATCGTTTTCATCTAATTTTAATAATACCACTAACACACTAATAATTAATCAATTATTAAATAGTCAATTATTAATCAAATTTAACCTAGACTAATTTTATCGCTTTTATCCTAAGTCCATTTGTGCAGGGATGGAAGGCGGGAAAAGTAGTTGATGGGGCGACAGGACAAGGGAGTGTGGGTGTCGTGTGTGTGAAGGATGCAGTAAGGTGATGGAGGATTGAGCGACAAGAGTGGAGGGAGGAAAACAGAATCACATGGAAGAGCCACAATTCCCGGAGAGATGCTTAAAATAACAAATGGTGACATCGATCTTCTATAATTATAGGACCCTAACATAAAGAACCTAGAAATATAGGCCACTATGGTCACCACCAACAACAAGAGAGAATATCAAATGACAATACAACCGATCCACACGCGAAGGGCGTGGTATCTAGCCCGAAATAACCTCAAAAGGCTTCCACTCATCATTGTGGGTATACCTCAGAGTGGACCCCGTAATACGCAGCACTCTACACCGGAGCAAGTCAATAAAGCAGGGTGAGTAAATCTGCTAACATCAATGCGACCTAGTGCTTTGACCCTTTGTGTTAGAAGGGCTTCCCAGACAAAATGTAATAAGTGATTTAACCGCTCCCTAACTCAAGATTCTAGTTTGTTTGCAAAATTTTGAAAGTTACCTTTTCATAATTCTATTCCAAAGCCCACAACTAATCTAATGTAGGTTTGCTACTTAAAAGATAAAATGTCTAATCAATTTATAAGCACTTTATTTTATGGTCAAGAGCTACTCAAAAGGAAAAATGGCGTGGACAATATAGTGTTTTTAACCGACTTGAAAATTATGCAAAAATATGAAGATGCACTGCTTCATTTCGATGAAAGTTGTGCTACGAGAAGGAGAAAACATTTATCATTCCCATATGCAATAATGTCCCAAAATATATTAAACTCATCAATGTCAATCATGCAATTTCACTACTACAAATACAAGGATGCCCCCAATATAAAAAAAATCTTTTAAAAAAAAAAAAAAATCTTTTTGTTTTCAAAAATTTCAATAAAAACAATAATGAACTTTCTTAAACAACGAAACCCAAACTAAAAAAGTTTTCTTAAAAGTTTAACTATTCGTGAAGAAATCCGATTCTTTCTAAACAATTCTAGAAGAAAAACATGCTTTGTAATTGAAAGACACTCAAAGCAAGAGACTAATCCTTCAAAACCAAACAAAGCAAAAGTGGCTAAAAGAAATTCCAAAGGATGTCAAGCATCAGAACAGATCAATAGGGTCGCAAAAGTCTTCAATCCAAATTGACAAAACAAACTCGCATCGTGGCTAAGATTTAATCCAAAATTTTCACAAGTGAGCTCGCAGCTAGTAGGTACATGCTACAGAATCAAGGATTCTCTAGCCGGACATAGGACTGACCGTGGAGGTGTTCACACTGAATAAACACCAAGGTGAACTCATGATTCTCACAGAGAATGGTCAAAATTTCTAAGAGAACTGTGATCCGCAGAGTCTTGATAGATATCCCACGTATCTGTGACCATAAAACAAGCAATCAAAGCAAGGGAACTAGACAAACTAGGAAACAATCCATTCCCTAGTATGGTTTCCAATTTTGTTACTGGACAAATAGTTAAGTGATAACACGAACTAATGTCCCTAACTTCAAAAAGAAATTAGAATAAAACATGACAGAATAGGACGCTTCCTTAAGTTTTAAATATTGAATTTACTAAGAGGCAAGAATCATGGACATACTTTATGATCACTTCCTATAGTCTTTGTTGTTCGCCAGCCTGCTCTTGTGCAGCCAAAATCAAAACAACCTAAACCAACCAAAGTGATAGAGATATCATAAATTCAATATAAACCATGTATGTGATCAAGGAATCATACAATAAAACACAACAAGCTTTATAGGAAAGAATCATATTACTGTATCATATTAAATGTGAAAGAGAGATTACAACCGTTTCCTTGATGTCGTAAGGTCCCTTCCAACTATCCTTCGTTCCCCACACACTTCTTTCTCCAAGGATTCTGAAAGCATAGATCTGATAGCTACTCACAATCTATCTTGACAAAGCAAATCTCAAAGTCACTCCAACAAAGCTAACCCAAGCTCAAGCTAACTTTCTCCATAAGAACTCCTCTCATTTTATAAGTTGAAGAGGATAAGGTGAGGAGGTTAGGATGATCCCACTAAATCATGAAAACGAGTAAGATCCAAACCATTCAGATGCCACCTCACCATAGAAGTTTCTACTTCTAGAAGATTCGAGAAAACACTCATTTTTCTCACGTGTTGGCATTCTTGCACCCTAGCTATAGAGCAACCTGCGAACACCTCGCACCCTAGCTATAGTGCAACCTGCGAAAATGGGTCATTCTCGCATCCTGCCTATATAGCAACCTGCGAACATCCTTTTTTATAAGGTTTTTACATAGGAAAATGCAACTTCTTTTCTCGGGAGAAGTTCTTCTCCCTTCTCTCTTTAGTAACTCAGGTCATTGTGACCCCTCTGAAGGCAACAGATAGGTTTACATCATTAACGATCATAGGGATGACGAAAATAGTGTGTAACAGCTATCCTGGCCAGGAGGTTTGCCCCATTCAATTTCTCAGCCATAGATGATTATCCACATCCTATGCCTCTTATTGATGAATGGAAAGATCTGTTGCCTAGATTTTATGAAGATAAGGATGACAACCATGTTGATCATGTTCATGAATTTCATGATTTGATGCAGCAACTTGACATCCATCATGAAGATATTTTGATGAAAATGTTCATGTATTCATTGGATGGGGATGCACACAAATGGTATTTCTCATTACCCCCTTCCATCATTTCATCCTTAAAGGATTTCCACAGAGTATTCAATGAACACTGCAAAAGGTTTTATCCCTCTGAAAGTATTTGTCATAACTGTTGTGAGGGATATGTAGAATGTGCTCAAGATTTGTTAGATTGCTCTACTGAATATAAAGATGAAAACTATTTTATTCACTGTCCAAATGAAGATATGAATGAACCTCTTTCACTTTCTTATTCCTGAGAAGGAAGTCTTCTAGATATAAGTCATGATTGTACTAGTGATTGCATGGATTTAGTTTCCTTATATCATGTACCTTATGCATCTGATGTCTCTGATTCGAAAGAAGAACCAATTGTAGAAGAAGATATTTCTCTTTTCCTACAAAAGGTTTCCCATGATATCTTTTCACCTTAGATTGAAGAGAGAGATCAAGGGATTGTTCATTTTCCTGTGCAAGACCAAGGAGCCTTGGGCTCACCTATCTTTGATGAATACTCTAATGAAGAAGAGCAGATCCATTTTTCTGATTTAAGGAGCAGCCAACCAAGTTATGATAGTTATGAATCTCATTATGGTGGAGAACAATATTGTGAAGAAATCAACTATTAGGAAACCGCTGAAGACGTTCAATAGTCATCTCTACAAATCAGTGAGCCCGCATGCACTATATTTGAACTTGGATCTACAAACAACAACAAACAATCTATCATCAACATTGAAGTTAGTTTGCAACTATGTTCAGATTTGCAAGCAGTTATAGGTGGCAGCCATGATCAACATGAGGATATGCAAAAAGCTTCTGATGTTCAACTAAAACAGCAGGAAGAGGTATTCCTTTTCAGTTTTATTGATCCGTTTTCTGATTTTATTGGATCTTTGAGTAGCTTAGGTGTCATAACATTTTTGTCAAATGAAGGTTGGTTGTTTTGTTCTTTTGAATTGCATATCAATAATCTACGGGTTCCTGCATTCATCATTGTCATATCAAGGATTTCACCTGCTAATCAGATGCTTGTATGGTTTTATTGTAAGCACGATCTTACTTGATCAAGAAGCAACACACTTGATTAGAGTAGGAGTAGGAAGAAATAAGCTCATTTTTTAGCATTTCCTTTCTGTCAGTTTGCAGTAGTTATTTTTTAGTTTCAAATAAGGAGCAAAGATGCTCTCAAGCTTGTTGATTTCCTGGACAGAGATGAAGATGGATAAGGCTACTGTTCTACAGGTTCTTGGAAGCTCGTGGGGAGCATGCCATCCCCCATGGAGCCAATGTTAGTACCAAAATTTACATTTGCTAAAATCCTAGCATTGTTACTGGAAATTCCCGCAGCACCTCATCTCATTTTGATTTCTTCGCCAGAATTGTCAAAATCTGCCAAAAATCCTCATTCCTTTGATCATGTGCCATTATCATAACATTCAGTTCTTTTATCTATCCTTGAGGGAGCTCACATTTGAGGTCATTTGGCCTGGATCCTTGTGATTTCCTTCTTACCTACATGATAAAAATCACTTTTATATTAAGCCTTCACTTTTCATATAATCAAATAAAAATTTATATTTTGATCTTGATTTATTTTTACTAAAGTGATGTGTGCTTGAAAGTGTACTACCCTAGCCCATACCACATATATAATCCATATCCTAAAGTCCACACATCTAATTACATGGTCACATATTCCAACCTCCAAGTCTACTTGTCACGCACCGTATTTGTCATCACCACAAGCCAATACATGGGTTAGAATTAAGCCAAAACACTTAGCACTACAGTGCCCAAATGTTCAAAGTCGAGGTCACATAGGAATTTAGCTTCCACATGTCAAGCACTTGTTACGGGTTACCAGTGACATGCAATTCAAAGCCAAGTTATGTAATAGTGCCAAAAATCCATGAAGAAATTAACGCTCATTTCCAGGTGAAATAAATCGATTCAAGGTATTGAATAACTAAGGGTAGCCATGATATATATGATTATGTTCCCAATTTCTTGCTTGTTCCACCATTTTCCTTCATGGATGTGCAGAGTGCAGTGCACTGCCAAATCTCCTGGGCACTGCGTTTTCTCCTGTGCACTGCCAAATTTCTTGGGCGCTACGTTTTCTCCTGGGAGCAATGTAATGACGGGCGCTACCCAATCTCCTGAGCAGTGTAACAACGGGCGCTGCATAAAGCGCTACCTAATTTTTGGGCAGGCGCTACCTAATTTCTGGTAGAGACTGAATTTGCACAGAGATACACCAGAATGGCGCTACCTATTGGTACTAGGAATCTAGGAGGGTTGAGCTAACAACTTCTTGTATAGATGATGTGGAAGATAGACAGAAACAACAGCTGGCATCATGAGGAAAACCACGTGATTTTGAAAGATACATTGCAAACAAGGAGATGCACAACAAAAAAGAATCAAGTCATCTTGAAGATTGTTGGATTAGTCACCAGCATTTTCCTTTTTTATAGCATAGGTTGTTAGTCAAGCTGTTAGATGGAATAAAGTCTTAGATATTTTCATGGGGAGGAGGCCAGCACACACCTCCAGCTGCTGCCTTCCCTTTCTGTTATAAATTCATGATCCAAATGAGGAAAAGAGGGGGAAAGAGACCCGAGAGGTCTGGGTAAAATTTCAAGACCCGTGAGGGAGCTAGATAGGCATGAAAATTATCCAATTTTTAAGTTGCAGACCTGTGATGATTTTTTATGTAATAGACCCCAGCTAACAATGAAGTTATGTATCAGTTTTTTTTCTCTTTTCTTTGTAAATCATTTTTCCATCTTTCATCTTCTTGGATATGTGTCGCTGCTATAGGTTATATGTCTGTAATTTCTGTGCTGAGAGGGTTATTGTATAGGATATGCTCTGTCCCTTTCCATAGGATTATCTGAGTTTTGATTCAGTCTTAGAACGGATTTCTGAAAACTGAGTTCTTCCTCTTGCTATTATATTCATTGAAGATCCGGATGCTCTTTGATCATTCTCAGTTTTGTTTTTCTTATTTCTTCTTTCCATCTCTTTTTAAGCATTTTAACTGATCTTAGCTTTGTTGACCTGATTTGCTGCACATATAATGTTAGTTTAGGATTACAGCTTATTTTCTTGGACTCCATGCCCAATGGCTTCATTGCCTTCTTGATTAATTTAACCACTCTCATAATTTCCTAAAACCCAAGTTATCCAATCAAACATTTTTATTCATGATGTGCTAGGCTTGCACTTGAGCAATCCAAGAGAAACTTCTAGCGCTAACATAAGGTTTCGAGGGAGAAACCTTCCTCTTATTTAGGGGATCAGTCTCATCTCTCGGTGGTGTTACTTCGCCTTGCTTCTGTTCAGCTCTTGTGCCATTTATTTCTTCCTCCTCACCCCCTCGGTCAGGTGATACTGAAGCAATCTTTCCTGAGGCATTGCTTAGGTCTTGGACCTCTTCAGTCTTCTTCATTTTGCTGGGTCCAGGTGTATCATGAGTGGTTTCTAGGCTATTAGGGTCAAACATCTCTATAGGATCTTCTAGAATAAGGAGATTTTCTGACCAGTTCTTAGTGATCTCCTCAAGATCATCTTCCGTGAAATTGTAGTACGACTTTAGTTGCTCCTTATGTTCATCGGATCGCGTTGTAAGGTAGATGAAGTGTCGATATGCGCAGAAATTCATTAGAGGTCAAAATATATGTAAGGTGTTCGAAGTCATGCGAGGTTATGCTTCTATGGATCTCTTCAGCTGAAGGTAGTAGGTATGAAAAACAACGTTCGACTGCCACTGTTTGTTCATATCACTCGAGTACCAAAGGGTAGTGAACTTCGCAGTAAGCAGCTCGAAAGGTTCAATATCCAGGAAGGTCGCACCTTCTGGCATCTCCCGGGAAACAAAGGCGATAAGTATCAAGAGCCATATGAAGTGGAACTCGTAGCCCTAATCCTATGCTTCGGGGCAGTCTAGCTCCAGCTAATTCACCAGGTACTTCGTCCAATTCATCTATAAACCTTCTACACACTTTCCCACGGGGTCAACAACAAACCCTGTGACCTACATAGGTCTGTTCTTCCTTACTAACTTTCCTGCAATTAACTGACAGGTGAGGCGCACTGTGCCATTCTAGATGGAGGCTACCTTGTACCCTCGCATTCCCTTTTCGACATCGCCATATGTATCCTTGATTTTCTGTGCTAGTGCATGATCTGTGGATTTTCCTGGATAGAAATCTTGTGGATCGGGTGCTTGAATACTCAAGCATGTTATCCTATGCATCAACGTCAGGTCGACTGTGATACAATGGTCTAGCCATAAGTAGCCTCCATGGTAACATGAAAGTAATAACTTGACACAGGCATTGACTTCCTGGTGCCTTCCGAAGTGTGGGGTTTTCATGACGTTTAACAAAGTGGACTGCATGAGGTTCATCGTCAATGGCTGAGGGATTGTCTTTGAGTTCTTCCCCTTCATCCTGGTCAGGTATTTATATAGGGCAAGCATACTGTAGTTTTTTCGATCTCCGAGGTTGAAGTCATTGAACTTCAACGATGCGATCTTATCCTGATGTGCTCGAACTGTGCGTATCCCCTTCGGGAGGTTCGCAATAACCATGGTGTATAGGAATTCTCTTGGCACACTATCTCGACTCACTTCCCCGGCTAGAGGTGGTATGTAATCCGTGTTGGACACACCTACCACACTTAGAGTGGGGGGGTGAATGAGTGTGGGGATCTTTTTCCCAAAAATTCCCTCTTACACAAAACCTCTGTTATCACTGAAATTTCGTCCGCACAGGGCGACAAGAACTCCACATCGTCAACATAGAAAAACAGTCATTCATGGCACAAGGTTAATTCCACAGCACACCAAAAGGGTCAAAACTATACAAAATGGCCAAAAAATTACAAGGCGCTTTGCACCCACTGGGCGCGCGCGCGCGCGTAACATCTTCGTACCGGGAGCGCATATGCGCGTCTGTGGGGTGCAAAACCCGTGCGCCTGCCAAATGGCGCATTTATGAAACTGGTCGGCCTCCCAACCACTAATGGATCGGCTCCCAAGTCGATTTGACACCAAATCCGAGCTCAATCTGCGTGGGGAGGCTGGTCAAAGACCTAATTGTGCCCTAAAGAGCCCCTTTTCA